>RHDR01000430.1:0-27257 GCA_009806295.1 Davidsoniella neocaledoniae
CAGCAATCATATTCACGGAAATGGTAAGATATATAAGTTCACAATGATAGATATATATAGATACAAACGTAGTATCATAATGGTGGCAAAGTGTATATCTCTTTGAAGCATGGTGACTGACCTATAAAAGTGTTTATGGGGGAGAAAGAAAGAAAAGACGGCCTAGCCTGTTCACTATGGCAAGACAGAGCTTCATGGGCAAGAAATCATAAGGCAAAAAAAAAAGAACGAGCATACAACTAATTTCTTTCTCTTAAATTCCTGTGTTTGAAGCTAAGCCCTCTTTCTTGTGGAAGCTCGGATTTTCAACAACCTAGCACGAAAAAAAAAGAACGAAGAAATGTAATATATTAGGAACTTGTAGTACGGAAGGGGAGAGCGGGAATTAGTTTGTGATACTTAGCATCTGTAAGCGAAGTGACTACGTTTGGAATATTAACATGAACGTTGCGCCCGAGAAAGGTAGAATATAAAAGAAACGGAAAATAAAAAGAGATCCTACAAGTACTTCGCAAGCGCTTAAAGAGTCAAAGAAAGACAAAACACAAAAAGGGCGTTACGGGGGGAAACGATGACACATGAGAAACGTTGAATATTGGAAATGAAGAAGGTAGAGGACTAAGAAAACGCCATTAATCTGACGGCATACTACAGCTAAGCCTAGATCCGAAAAAAACATCATTGGCAGGCGTAAATCTGAGGGATGTGATGGCTGTTTGTAAGGGAGCTTATTAGAGAATTCTATATATACTGAATATAATACTGAAGTTTAGTCCATGAATCAAGCCGTGAGCGCGATGTCCGATGTGTCCACACACACTATCAGTCTAGATGATCGACAAGACAAACATAAAATGCCTTAGGAAGCAATAAATAACAACATCAAATGTATCAGTAAATGTCAACATTTACTGTACAAAAGAGGAAATGTCGTTGGAAATGGAGAAAACAAGGCCTTTAAGTGAATAGTAATGCTATGTGAAATTTAGAAGCAAAAGCGCACTCGAGAAAAGAAGAAGAGAGAGCATTTTTTGGACCTATACCAAGCCCAGAGGCAGACAAGAAAGAAAAATTGACCGTGCATTATCTGGAACAACCAAGGAAGTCAAAGCATTAAAATAGAGTGTGTAGTTTGTGAAGTTTGGCCCTACCGGCTGAGGCCGATAAGCAAGACTACACGCTATAACGAGAAGAACCAAGAAGTTGCAATAACAAGATAGAAAAAAGAGGACACGATATAAAGAAGTTAGTAGTCAAGAAAACACAAAACGAAGGAGAATCATGGCCCAAATCCAGCAAAAGCTACGCCCAAACAAAATAACGGTTTACCCGTTCTAGGACTTGATCTGCTCTTCCATTTTGTTCTGTTTTCTAATCTGATATATACACATGCATATCTTTCCGTCGTCTTTATTCGCACACCGGGCGGTTTCTAATAGTGGAAAGCCATTCAAGAGAGAGAGAGAGAAAACTCGCCGAGATATCAGCTATAATAAAGATATAAATATGTCAAATAATTAAAAAGTGCCCGTATTATATTGCACATATACCCTTGTTATTTTTTACTTTGCCGCAGCCAATTTTGGTCGGCAGCTTTTTTTCGTTTTTATTTTGCAGATCATTAAAGCCAAATAAAAAGAATTCCTTACCAATTATGGAATTTTGAAGCTTTGCTTGTTATTATTGTTTCTACAATGCTTCTGTTGATTTTCCAAATTGGGCCGTTCCTTCCAAATGCCGCAGAACGTAAAAGCCCACTCCAAAAACAGAATTGATGACGGCGTTATATGTGATGTGTCTATTGTGTGTGTTGCTTAATATTGACCTTCTTTTGCCTGTCCATGTACGTACAGCATGAATGTCTAGCTGTCTCTGCTGATAAACTCTCCGGATTGGTTATTTTTTTGCCTCTTGGGTATTCTTGGCTTACATCTTCTATATATCTCTGTTGCCGCCCACGCTTACTCGTTTGTTCTTGGATCTTCTTTTTCTTCTTTTTTTTTCTTCTCATGTCATCTTGACCATTGCTTCTACTTAGTGTTCTTTCGTTCTTAATTACCTGCCAACTTAATTATTTCTTACTTTAATATCCAACGGCTCTGTTATTCCTTTCCTATCTTTGCCCGTTCCTCTAATAAGATCGACCCAACACTCGGTTTAAGCACAAGGACATCTCGCCTTCACTGGTGATATATTACTTTTTTATCTGCCTCATATTTCATCCCATTGAGGTTATTACCCCCGGAGCATACTGCGCCGCGGTTCTTTCCTATACTAGGAGCAGAGTGTCCGATTGCTTAGAGAGCAGAATTAGGCAGGAAGAATAGAACTTTTCTTGACTTCCTTCTCTTTCCGGTTGTGCATATCTTTGCATACGATATCATCCAGAGCCTCTTCTGTTTGATTTCTTCTTCCATACCACCAAGCCATCACACTCTCTAGTGTTTTGGCCATTGGACTTCCCGTTTCTTTTCATCGCCAGATTGCTATATCCACCATGTATATCCCCGCGGTCGAGCAAAGAAACGCCTCTTCGGGCGGCAGCATCACCACAGCCGGCTATGTGTTCCTCATCTTGGTGCCCATAACTATCTGTGCCATCATCTTCCTAGTAGCCATGCGCTGCTACACACGGCCACCACGCAATTCGAAGCTCGGACAAAACACTGCTGCCTCGTCGTCGACCTCATCCTTCTGGCGCTCCAAGTTCTCGCTGACCCAACTGGCCGACTACCAGCTCAGCGAATCCGAGCGCTACCGCCAGTGGCAGAATGCCCGCCTCGACAACGCTGCCGCTAAGAGAGGACAGTCTCCGTCGTCGGCTCCGCCCATGTCTACTGTGCAGCAGCCCCGTGCTGTGGCTACTCGTGGCACCGTCTTCGTCATGGGTGCCGATGGTATCTCGCGTGCTACGCCCGGTGTCAATGAGCTGGGCGAGGCTCCCCCGCCTTACGACCCCCGTGCTAAGGCCGATGAGTCAGTGCTTATGAGTCACTGGGCTCCCGGTACCCCAATGCCCGACGCTCTGGTCATGCAGCAGCACCTGGCCCTTCAGCGTGCTTGGCAGCAGGCCAACGTCACTATTGCTCAAGAAGTCACCCCTCTATCTCCCGTCGAAGAGAACGACGAGCACCCCACCACGACTGCTGCCAGAATCAGTGCCACTCTTTCTCGGCCTCAGCTACCCTCTTACTGTGCCGCTGATAAGGAAGAAGGCATCCAAGTCCACCACGCTGAGGTCTCGGATACCGACTCTGAATGCGAGCCTGAGTGGCCTATTGCTCCCATCTGCCGCGTGCCGACTATCTTGGTCGAGAACTTTGACGGTCCCGAGCCTCCTATGCCCGTCCACTTACCTTGAAATACGAAATCGTGCCACAACAACAAAAAAAACACAAAAAGCAAAATAATTGGAAAGATGAAATAGAACGAATGGGATCTTTCAATATCGATTCTTTTTTTCTCATTGTCATTGTATACATGCTTGTTCTGTCTTCCTTGACTATTCACGGCGTTCTCGACATCATTTCATTCATGAAGGCTTGCCTTGTTATTTTTACTTTGTTATCCATGATGTTTAATACTCGTCATTCAGCATTTCCCTTTTGTTTTTTTGTCTAATTCCTCTTCACATTGCATCTCACCTCGTTCATTCATTTATACAGTCACTTGCATTCAGCGGCGTTCTTTGTGTTTTTTTTAATCCCCTCTCCCTTCATCTTGCTATTGCTGGTGTTGTTCATTGGGCTATCGTTTCAAATTTTCTTGGTTTTTTTTCTTTTTCCTTTGGCATACTACTCTCCGGCGGGATGATACCACGTTGTCTATTTATCACGATTGTCACTTTTTGCACAGTCTTCGCATAGCTAGACTCTGCTGAAGTCTTTTAGGACTTTATGTTATTTTTTATTCCCTGTTTCGTGTAAATAGGTTATTCTCCATGCATCAATTAGTCTAGACGATTGCATCCACACATATCTTAATGATAAAAAAACAAGATTTTACTCTTACTCTAACACATTTCTGAATATATTCTCTATCGTGTGTTGTCATTATCTTCGTTATTCGCTTTTTTATATCTTGCCTATCTTACAAACATTTTTTTTGACAGCATACACCACATTAAATAAGCATCGTATCGTAATCGTAATCGTCTGCAATCAACATGATTACGAGCTTTCCGACGCTAATATGATTTCATGGTGTCTGCCATCCCTGGTTCTTCGTATTTTATCTTGTTGACCTCAATACTTCGTTCGTCCGTTTGTTTGAAACTTAATAACTCTTTATGCAGTAGAGATCTCTTTTCTTCTTTCCTTATAGTAGCTATTTTATCTTCTTCCCATGCTATATTCGCCAATCTATTCTACGAGGGTTACAATCACCTGCCAGAATCTCCCGAAGTATCTTAAAATAGTTCTATTAATCAAGAGCCCACCCACATTGACGAAAAATATAGAGGCATGATATTGATTACTTGAACTACTACATATAGCAACCTGCTTTATTACAAGGGATTTTAGATTCCGATAGCTTTTTTTTCCTTCGTCATTTTTATTTTGTCATCATTTTTTCTTCAATGAAAAAAATATAAGCAACATGATATCAAAGCTTTGACGTTTGCCAACATACAACCTATAATGACCGCATCATCCAAAAACCCCTCTGTATCTAATACAAATATATGTATACTACAGTTGGAAATATACATCATTCTTCATCATTCACTACACATATATCAAAAATAAGATTCATGCAAGTGTAAATTGTATTTTGGATATTAAGAATGCTATACGATACATTATAATCTGGAAATATGAAAATAGGACGTTAAAGTCATAAAAATAACAGTAAGCAAACGTGGGCGCGCATTGTAGTACGATCAACCCTGATTTTGCGTACTGGGTAAAGGGGGAAAAGATATAGTAATCGTGGATTATTCCATGCAACCATTTACTATTCAATTCTTCTCTAGTACGACACCGCTTTCTTGGGTCTTTGGGGACACAAGGGTGGAAGCAGATACTGAGGGAGCCTCGATAGCAGCAAACTTGCCATCACCAATAGGAGGCGAGGTAGGAGCCACCGAGATAGGGCTACCAGGGGCTGTTGAGGTCGTGGGAGAAGCAAGGCTGTTGATGCGCGGAATGCCGGCCTGCGAAGCTTCTTTTAAGATTTCGTACCAGCGCTGGGCCTCGGAGGCGGAGCTGGTCTTGAAGTTCAATTCGGAAGAACCGGTAAGCTTCGAGCTAAGATTCTTGCTAATATCCTTGCCTTTGACACTAAACTTCTCGCCGGCTGGAGCAGTAACAACGGCATCAGGAAGATAGATTGACAGCTCTGGCTTGGGATCGGCGCGAACATCATCAGTGTCCTTGAACTCGTGTAGATATTTGCTAGGGGTGATGACATAGTATCCAGAAGAGTGACCCCACGACAGCTTGTTGCGAGACTTGCGCTCCAAGAGTCCCTCGATGGCTGGTTGAGTCGAAGAATGCTTCATGTTGGGAAACACAATTGAATCAACAGCCCGAGGGGGATCATTGGGATTTACAAGGCGGTCGGCAAACCGCTCTTGGAACTTGCGCCATTCGAATTCACCAGGAACACGTTGGACAGCACCCAGAATGTCCGTGTGAAGCATACGAATGTTCTCGCCCTGGCCACCAACGATACCGGTGAAGGCTTCAATGGTCTGGGAGATAGTGCTCATGACATGAGTCTCAAATGTGCCGAAGTTAGCCTGCACGGATATGAGCTCATTGCGATGGTTGTTCTCCTCTTGAACCTGCTTGTGAAGACGGTGAAGAACACCACGGCGAACGACATAAGGATCTTCATGACCAGTAATGCGAGCTCCAGCAGATTCAAATGTAGCAGTTTGCTGGCCAAGTAGTTCAATCTGCTTTTGCGTAACGCCACGGGCCTTCTCAACGTCCTTAGCACCCTTACCAACACCATTGGCTAGCTCCTTGGACTTGAGCTTGATTTCCTTGTGTAGACGTTCGAGGATAGGTAGAACAGCAGTCTTTAGTGACTTTTCGGTTTCGAGATTAGTATTGATGATAGCCTGGGTGTTGAGACGCAGGTTCTCGAAGAAGCCGGCAAAGCCAGAGATATCACCGTCGAAATGGTGGCCTTCGCGCAGGGGATTGGCAATGGTCTAGAAGTATATAAAATGTCAGGGGAAATGGATATAACAGAGTCAAAAACAGTGGCGTTGTGCATACCTTAAGAACCTTCTCGTACTCCTTTGCGTGGGCCTTGTGCACCTTTTCGACGGCACTGACATAATCCTCTAGGTAAACAACGGCATGCTTCCAAGCTTGGAGACGTTCCGCTAGTAGACCCGCAGTCTATAGTTATGGTTAGAATGGATCGAGTACAATGAGCAGATGGAAAATGTTGGAAACTATTTGGCACCATAGATTGAAGTGGCAAGTTCGCGTAACTACTTACTGTGTTCGGGTCGGCATCGGGGATAGCATCATCGCTGAGGCCGCTAAGGGCCGTGAGACCGGTGCCAGCCCGCATAGGCAGCTCAGCGTTGATGGGGGAAGTCGGTAGGCTAGCGGTAGCCATTTTGCAATTTGTAGGTAGATTAGGATATTAGGTTTAGAATGGTAATAAATGTCTTGTCACGAACAAGAGAGCAAATGGACAAAGATGTTCCAAAAATAAGGAGTAGACCGGAGTTTAATCAGCGGGCGCAACAATGAAGGAGAGAAAATAGTTCGATCGCAAGATAAATTATCAGGGTTGCATGGAAGAACAAGAAGTACAGCGCAGCGAGCAAGTCCGAGCTATGAATCTATTAGCGAACTAGGATTATATAGGCGGATTCAAGAGCTACGGTAACAACAAGCTTGTTGGAAGTGGCAGCGGTAACTGAGTGGAAGAATAATAAAAAGAGGGGCCTGCAAGAATGATAACGAAATCAGGGCACAGGACAGTAAAAAACCGATGAGGTGATGATGATTTAAATCGAAAGTTGGAGGCGAATGCACGGCAAAAAGATAATAAGCAGGCCTAGACAATCTTGGTAAAATGTCAATGATGATCGAATAAACAAGAAGAGAAGAAGAACAAGATTTCAATCCTGGAGGGAGAAGCGGGGGGTCGTCTTCTTATACCTTCACTAAGATTTGAATAAAGGAGGTACGAACTCTGTGTTTACCCAAGCATATCCGGAAAACACAGGTTACGAGGGGCAGGATGTCTAGTCTCGGAAATCACGATGTGGAAAACAGCAGCAACAACACCAGTAACAACAACAAACAACGAAGACTTCGCATTCGGAAGGATAAACAAGACCTTGGTCGTGCTAAAGCTTCTTTAGTTTAGGTACCTACTTCCTAACAGCAATGCGCGGCCAAGCCAAAGTAGGCCCTGTCGTCATCAAAGACATAACAAAAATAACCACCCATAAAATTTGTTTCTGCTTTGTCCAGCTCGCTTTATTTCTCTAAGAATAGGAAAAGAGAGCGATAGACCTCCTAAAGCTATTCGTGATTTTTCTGGTGGTCGCCGCGCAAGCCGCATGATGCTGGTAAAAGGTACGATTTATAAAATCTTGGCACTTCCCTACTTTTCTTGACATTGTGGCGTAGTTATTACTAGCGACGTAAGTTGTAATTCCTTCCGAATCAAGCACAAACTTAATGTTCTGTTATCTATTTCAAGAATCGCAGCTTCCGTCCCATGATGATGCGATTTCTAAACAAATAAACAATGTTTAGTAAACATCAGACATATCCTGTTTGCCTCTGTATAGTCATCATCGACATATTCATATTCATATTATCGTTGAAGTGTATGTAGGTCGAGTGATCTATCATTGCGGGAGGCCAACGGTTCCTGTTGGAGCTGCAAGCTCTTCCTGCAGCGTCACACTTACACAATTTTTAGAATATCCAAGTAGCCAGCCGAACCATCTTGGGGCAGGCAACCGAACGATAATGCCATGCAGTCAGTCAGCAGGAGATAAAATGCTTACCTAGACGCCATGTCAATCAACCCACTTCCGCCGCCATATTGTAATCGGTCTTGAATGAATAAATCAAAAGCCTTCAACTTCTAAAATGTATCGCCATATACACGTGGACTAATTCTATCTTCGGTGCGTGTCGGACATAATATATCTGTATGCCAATGAGTCCTGCGCTGCGCCCACTAGCGAACTAATAAATAACAAGGATTGTTCGGATACACTCAGGAACCAAACCTTCATATATATCGGGACTTTCTGTCTTGTACATACATAAATAGCATGGATATGTACATGCTACCAAGAGTTATATGCTCAGTGCTTAGATAAATGCCGCTTCATGAAAGCACTCTAGTGACATGAATGCCATTTTAAAAATATTTGGCAGCCTAGCATAGATCTCCTCTTCTACACCGCTAAATATGGTCGTGCTGGGGTTTTCCATGTTCACTGCTATTATATTGGTAGAACCGTCAGCCACAATTGTGATTTCGCTTGCTACACACGATATATTAATCGCAATTATAGCCGTGTTGCCATTTGTATATCATCCATCTATATACATATACATATTGCTCCTCGAGTTTAGTTTCCTCGAGTCCGATACTGGTACCTGTGCGAGGATCTACCCGTGGCCATATTACCATGATAAAGTTGTTCTAGAAGTTTGCCATTTGTTTGGTAAATGGATTTTTGTACCTGGCATAAAATATGTCACCTTTCATAGTTTAAGCAACCAGTGTAAAGGGAATGATTTTAAAATATTGACTGGCTTATGACAGTCGTCATACTACATGTACTTTGTAAAGATCTTTGCTTGTATGCGGGTTTGTACTAGGCGAACCTAACTTTTGATATGGCACTTTTCTTACAAGACATGCAAGGTGGTCAATGAGGATCACTTGTATAGGATGTATGATAACGTGTTGTAAGATATATTTCCACAAATGTAGAGTATAGTAATAAAGTCTATAGAATAATGGAATAGTGGAAAGAGCATTTCTCCACGGACAACTGAGATGAACAATGGCTAGCAATGTTAATAAAGAAAGGGAGAGCGAAAGTTAAGAAAACATGAAGATATAACAGGTTGTAACGAGATTTAATATACGCAAATTCCAAATGCGCCAAGTTAAGAAATGAAGGAAATATATATAGAAAATGAGACAAAAAAACTCCAAGAAAGAAACGCCCAGCCCCAAGTCTATGCTATGAATAGTGAGTTGTATATATTAGGAGATGGTCAATAGAGGCAGCAACAACTGCTCAGGCGTAGTTGAAAGGAAATATATATCATCGGAATATATCGCATAGGAGTATCAAAAGATTTCCACACGCAAGATAACTGTGTCATTAGAAGAAAGAAAAGAAAAGATAAAAAGGCCAGTGTGGAAGAAAACAGTTAACAGAACTCCGTGTTCGAGAAAGAACAGATATATCGTTGAAATGTATATAAAAGAAAAAAAGAAGTAATATATGCGTCGAGAAGAGGAACAGAAAAACTGCATATAGGCATGTCGAGAAAGAAAATAAGGGTATAGTAAACATGAGGGGAGATTGTGCAGAGATGACAGTCGAAGACGTTAATTATGGTGATCGGTTGTGTTACGACGACGACCTAACATGTGAAGCGCGTTGGAAGACTGTGTCCGTGGCGGCATCTGCGAACCAGAATATGAGTGGTTTCTGAGGTGCAATGTGTGTAACTGTGTAAATGACGTCGTTCTTGAAGGATGGTTAGACGTTGTGCGGCTGCCAGGCATGCTAGCGTGGAGGCGGTTCGACGACTCAGGTATCGTAAACAGGCCGTCATTATGGCCATCAATCGGTGGCGTCGACGGAGCACTGAGGACAGTTTGATAGTCGGGAAGACCGCCAGAGTACGAGTAGGAGCGTGCCGGTGTCTTGACGGCCGTCTCGTAGCTAGGAACTTGGCTGAGCATGGCCAACTCGGGGTCATGCTCGGGAGTTTCGTGGCCGGAAGCCGGATCACCATCGGTGCTGTGGGCATTACTGTGGTGAGCAAAAGAGCGAGATGTAAGTCCCGCTGCTGCAGCCAGTGAAGCAAGAGATGAGCTGGATGTGTTGCGGCGGTTGGCCATGGAGACTTCTTGCAGACGAGATGTCAGAGCAGCAGCCAGAACACCATGACGGGTCGTTGCCGGAGTGGTGGCAGCGGGAACCGGAGCAGGAGCCACAGTGATGGTAGGGCTAGCGCCAGCGCTGGTAGGACCAGTCTGGAACATGCTGTGGAGGTCTTCACTAGAGCCAATGCGCGACTGGCTGTACAGTAGGGGGCTGTTCATGCCGCTCTGAGCAACAGGAGTGGTTACGGTGGTGGTGCTCTCGGCATCTTCGTAGATTTGGTCGAGAGTGTGCTCGCCATAACCGGGTGGAGCCGCGTTGGAGATGGCTTCTTCCTCGATCGTTTCCGTGGTGGAAGAGGTCTGCTCGACAAGATCGCCAGACTCGTCCATTGGGAGGTTCGCAGAGATGAAGATGGAAACCGGCAGAGTGGCACGTAGCTAGATTGACGCTTTTGTTAGTGATAAGTTCGATGTGGTGGTTATCTGTGTAGCATGAACGAAGTGAAGCTTACCTCTGAGATGTGGCCGTCAGGGTTCTTGAGCGAAACCACAAGCTTCATTTTGTGTCTAATTTTGATGCCGTGATGGCTCAGATCTTGCACACATTGGCGAAGCTTCTTGGGAAGCGGAAGTCTCTTTTCAACGAACCAACCTTCCTGGCCAGTTTCTTCGATGGTATCGCGCCAGTGAAGTTCGCGCGTGACAGGAAACTTCCAAGTTTCGGCGCAACGCTCTGCCTTGTATTCACGCTTGCTGGGGTCTTTGGAGCCAGCAGCAATAGAGCACTCGCGTATTTCCATGAGCTTGGCGGTGATCTCGCCAATCTCAAGACCTTTGAGGAGCGGAGTGAAGCGCATTTCCAGTCCGACTGTGGAGCCTAGAGCTACGGCCTTCTGGGGGATCGTGAGCGCATACTCGACCTTGTTGGGCCAGATGTTCTCGACGCTCATAGCGTGGTGGAATTCTAGCGCAGTTGGGTCGAGGGTGCGAATGACACGGAAACGCTTAGTGGTAGACACATCAGAAGCGACAAGTTTGTTTCTCACGCAGGTCGCCGTGAGTTTGTATGTGAGCGAAGCTTCGGGGACGCCTTCGATAGTCTCGGCAGTATTCCCGGGTAGCATATACTCGAAAGGCCATTCGTAGTTTCCGGCTTCTAGGGTTATGTTTTTGCCCTTGCCGCCTCGAGGGACGGGAATCTGTAGCTCAAGATACTCATGGATCGGTCGACCTTTTGGGTACTAACGCCACTACCAGTGTACCTAGATTCGGCCCAGGAAAAGCGAAGCACACCACTCAGATCAAGGTGCACATCATCGACCCGCAGTGGTGCTGACAAGCACAGTACGACATGTCCCTTCAAGACCTGGCCGGACGATTCGTCTTCGCCGCCACGGAACACGACGAAATCATTGTCAAGTCTGGCGATTGCGATATCGGTTAGCTCAAGGTGAACAGAAAAAATACCGGGCATAATAGCAGACAGGGGGTACATGGAGGGGCAGTCTTCTTTTTTCCATGTCTTGCTAAGAGGCCAGCCAAAGCGCAGGAAAACCCTGACAAAAAACGGCACAAGCGCACAAACAGAGAGCATGAAAATATAAGCTTGCAATAAAGCAAGCAACGGCCAACATCGCGGCAGGACGTATAAAGAAGAGGAGCCGCATAGTGCATAATAGGGAAAAATCAAGCTCACCTAATCTGGAACAGCGTCACCGTTTTCGTCTTTGCGGTAAAGGGCTTGAGTCTCATGATTCTAGAAATGCGAGACGGAAAGCAGTCGGTACAAGTTGGGGAATATGGAGGAAGGGAAGAGATTCGTTGGAAGGGTCGGCGTCGGCGTAGGTGGTGTTTCTAAGCCATCAGATAAACGCTAAGGGATCGAACAATCGGCAGAAGAGTGAATGTTGGTTAGAAGATGGCAATGCTTGGTAAGGATAACTGATCAAAGACGAAGTCGAACAGCAAAGTGTAATGGCGATGTTACAAGAAGAAGATGATGATGATCAAGTTCTAGCAATATCAAGAAAGATCAAGAGAGATCAGAAATAAGAAAGAGGGGAGGAAGAAGAATAAGAAAGAGCCCAAAACGGGATGGTGGAAGGCAGCGCCGAGAGGGACAGAGCGATTTATCTATGAAATATTTGAATAGTATGGCTTAGTTCTGTTAGTTTATGGGATAGCCAGCCATGAAAATTAATTAGAGAAGCCGCTGCCGCTATCAATTTATCTAGTAGAGTTTATCTTTATCATATAATGTATTAGTACAGCTAGGAGCAAACACTGCCGACGCTAAAAACAATGGCATCTTACTTAGCAGAGTCCGTTCCTCACTCAATAAATCCATGAACGAAAGCCTGTTCCTAATAAGGGCACGTTCTAGATGGCGAGCATCAAGCAAAGCAATATTTGTACGATAATACGCATGTATTAATCTTTTATTTTTCGTATTTAAGCGTGCAAGCCTGCATGATTATTTTCTGACTGGACTGGCCAGGGACAGAAAAATCAAACTGCCAGTGAGAACCTGAACCGGGAAGAGCCAAGCCGACTCAAAGCCCAAATAAAATAGTAGAATAAAATAAAAAATTGCAAACAAGCCAGCGATTTTCTAGAGAGGCAAAATACACACTCGAAACCAAAATATGCACACGCCCCCTCCAGAACCCACGTCTACAATAGCTACAATAGTTCAATAGTTGTATATACATATGTATACAAATCACATACTACATAGTTGTATGTAGTGGTAGTTGTACACAGATACACATATAGTCACCAACTCTTTCTTTCTTCGTTCTTGGCAGTGAGCTTCTACCGTCAGCCTTCTCGCACCTGCCCTGGCCATGGAAAATTCGATCCACAGATTTTTTTTCAATGTATGGTTTTTACAAGGCTGGCCCAGCCTAGCCTAGTCAGCAAGACAGACTTTCGTTTGTTTGATGATCAGATCGTGAAAACAAAGCGGATAGCCAGCTTTGGGAATATCCGCCCATGCTAGTACAGCTCTTTTTTCTCATATTTTATCTACATCTCTCTTTCTTTCTCACTATCGGTCTGCTCCTTGCATATCGGATACTTTCAGATACAGATATCTAGCTGGCTCGATCCGAAATGTTTCTTACTAGCCCTCTGAAACGACATTATCCACTCAATAGCCCGGAAGTCGCTACAGGAGTGGCTCTAGTTGTATAGTTGTAGCCATAACTCCCATATCTGCTACTACCATATATGTAGTTGTAGCCGTTAACTTTCTTCTACGTAGTATGGCGCCTTGAAGCCAGAAGAGAATGGATTCGATTGTCTTGGTTCGCGGCATCAGGGCCCCAACGAACACCTACGACTATCATTCTGCTGCTTTGCTGTTTATAACACGTATTTCCTTAAAACTTCCCTTGAGCTGCATCGTAACCGAATTGGCTCTTTTTTTTTATGTCTCTCCTCTTGTCATCCAAGCCGCACTATGCCAAGATGAGCAAACTTCGTCCATCGTCTTGGCACCAGCAATCATAGTTGGCCCTACTAAGAACCTCACTGCGAACTCTTTACCTAGTCAGTGTCGGACCAGGCAACACTCGGGTTGCAGCGTTCCGGCTAATACATCAGCGGCAACATAGACATACACAGTTGTATGTGAGTTCAATTGTTTGCGCACCTCCACCCTCGTTGCCACATTTCGCAGCCAATGTATTACAGGCGTACTGTGCACTGTGTGCCAGGCATGCTGCCAAGCCCAGACATCTACAAATAGGTCCGGTGATGATGGAAGGGTATCATAGAATGATTCTTCAACGGGCACACACGCGGGCATCGTATAAACAATCCATGAGCACACGGGCAAATCAGAGTTAAGAAGTCTCGATTTCTATCCTCGCCACGGTCACCAGCACAATTCACACCTTTCTATTCGGGCACATTCGTTGCCACCTAGTGACCAGCGCGGCTGCTTCCATGACATTTCTCCCTGGCATGGCATTTCTCCCCTGAGGCTCATGCGTGTAGCGTCAGCAATACAGATCGGCCTTGTGATGACTAAACTACAGGTTAGTTAGTGAGAAAACTTGTGTATTTCGATTGTAATTTTGGCCAGCGTCTTAGTCTCAACGACACATTTGAAAAATGAGAAAAATAGACCGAGTATCAATAAATGCTGCACCACCCACTCAACACGACATCATATATAGCGAGCCCCTCTCCTTGGGTAGTTCTGATACCACTGCTACTGCAACTGTTTCTACAACTAATGCTGCTACTATCACTTTCTAATTCTAGTTTCTCACAATCAGTACAAGACTATTACAAACGTGGCTAGTGTAGGACGACAACCGACCGGCTTCTTCAATTATAGCAGCAATACCGTTCACACCCCCGTCAAATATATTTGAACTTGTAGTAATTGGTGGCGACTATGAAGCGGTGTGTCTAAGAAGACACAATTTAAGCGTCTAATGTCTGGCTATTATATACATATGTGTATACAGATATATTTGTATATTGGCAAAGAAGAAAGCTTATATCTACCATTCTCACTATATTCAGTTATAATACACAATATACAAAGGAAAAGAAGGTCACGGCTTATCCTCGGCAGTTGATCCCCTGGTATCGTGGTTAGATGTCTCCGGTACATGTGAAAGTAAAAAAATAAGAAAGAGAAACAAAACACAGGACATTGAGACACTATTTGGTACCGATAATTGTCTGAATGTACGCAAACAGCCATGTCAAAGAATGGAAAAGCGTCTCAGTGCCATGTTTTAAGTTTTCATATGAGAGAAATTTGCCTCTTGATTGAACCATCCCATCCAACCTCTAAAGGCTCTTTCGATCTATCTGTATATCTGTATAATACACGTACACATACAACTAGGTACTACTGCCCATTTGATACACATTTGCCCTTTTGGTCAAATGGAATGCTGCAACAAAGTGGTCTGACTAGCAAGTCGATGTCATCAAGCCAGTCTTTGAGTTTACTCTGTGTCTTGATTTTAGACTCCTTCTCAGCTCCTACTCACGCTGCCCCTCCTTTTTATCACATCGTGAGATCTTCCTCTGCCCATATTTTATATGTAAGAAATTTAAATCATGTCAAACGAGCCATAGTCACGGTAGCATCTTTAGGTGTTCAAAGGAGTATCAAAAAATGGTAGCAAAATGGGTCTGGTGAATACTACTACAATATAGTGAATTCAATAGAGTCCGAATCAAATTCTCTTTTTGAATACAGGAAAATAACAAAAACCTGTACAATGGAGGGGCGTGGATTCCTCACATGTAGTTCGATGGTTTGGTGTGTTTCTAGTAAAAGTAGGATGTATGAAATCTATACAACCCTAGAGACCGGTTCTTTCTAGGGTTAACGATAAAGAAAAAAATTCTAAAGCTCTTGGAAACACCGACCGACGGCAACACCGTCTACGTATATATTTTTTTCTTTTTAGCCACCTTGTCTATAGAAGCATTTGCCAATCATGTTAATGCCTTCTTTTTGTTTCTTCCTTAGCGCTGATAAATTGTTGATGTCATATAGCTAGTTCTATTAGGGGCTAAAACGATGAATCTTGGATCAAGAGGAAGATAGCCGAAGTAACGTTTGTTCTTAAATATGTAGTAGATGTGAAATCTCTCTGCAGCTTTCTTCGTACATTGTGTGATCATGAAGAAATAGAGAAGAATGAAGGTGAGCATTGTTCATAATGACTTGACTTGTTTCTACTTCAGAGTATCGCTTATCTTCAATACCTTGTGACTACTAACCGCTGCTTGTTCTTATATACCATTAGCCTAATATAATACGAAAGCAAATCGGTCTAGTCGTTTCCTCGAACCTGCCTCTTCATTTTCGCCGACTTCGCTATCGCTCTAGTCAGGGACTTACACGGGCCATTTGATGGTAGCACCAAAGTGAGTTATGGATGGTACGTCTTATACCAGCATGTGCATAATGTATATATATGTATGCTTATATAAGTATATACATATCTGTAAATCCATATGTATAAGCGCGTTTGACAGTTTCAGCCAAGAAATTCTCCAAATTCTTTATATATGAGAAAATGTGCATAATCATCTATATCTGTATGTTGTATGAGATGACTATTTGGACAAAAGTCTGAACTGACGCAGCTAAACCTATTTGGGACACACCTTTTTTTCTGCCGGATTTACGAATAAAATACCTCAAATTTTGAAAATTGAGTTTTTGTTTTTGAACAACATCGTGAAAAATCTTTATTATCTTCGTAAAAAATCATCAACAGCTTTTTGACCAACTATCAACAATTTATAAATCAGAAAAAAAATCCCAACAACGCAAGTCGAAACACAGAATTCTATGTATACTACTAGGATGCCTTCTTCTTGCCTATGATCTCCTTCTAGTCTTTCTTCAATATTTTTTTGTATTCATAAACATGTTAGTATCAGTAATTTTTAGTTATTAACATTCATTTTACGATTTAGCAGTAGCTGTCTTGACGTCTTTTTCTTTCTTGTTGAAAATCTTTCTTTTAGAAAAAGCGGTGTCCCAAAACGGATGGCGGTGTAAAATAGTGTCCCAAATAGGTTTAGCTGCGTCAATTCAAACTTTTAGGGGTGCCCAAATAATCCATCTCTATTGTATTGACACCAACCGACTCTCCAAGATACATATCATCTGTACATACAGATATGTGTGACTCTTTTTCTGTACTTCTCCAACTCGTTGAAGTCACGCCCATGTCATGGGAAATCACCCTTTTCTGCCGGTTTTTATTCTGTTCTCATTTCGTGCATGGCCGGCATCACTTTTTTCTTCTTTGTAATTTCTTACGAGTCTAGATGAATCCAAACTCATCTATGCATACCCAGGATAAGAACAGAAACAGCACATAACGGCTAACTAAAGAGGAGGGAGGGAAACAAATGACATGTGGCGGCTATCGACAGATGTGAGACTTAAAAGAGGTCTTGTGACTTTTATTTCTGTGCATCTACACGTGCATATATCATTTTTATTTGCATTCACGGGTGCCTCTCGCCCGAAATATAGCCTTATCAGTAATAACAATAATGAAATTCAAATCCAGACCTCACGATCAACAGGCGGGACACGCCGCTCCGAAATATATGAGAAAATACGTAATGTTTAGACTTGATCCTGATGATGTGTGAACGGTACACGCCGCTCCGAGAAAGATGAGGAGATAATTATAGACTTTTAGGCCTCATGATATGTAAACGGTATGCACCTCGTCGAAAAAAAAGAAGACAGACTCAATTTCGATCGACAAACTCATTTTCTCTGGGTCGGCTATGACCTCATCTGCGGGTTGACAAAGAAAATTAAGTACAGGCTTGGCATGGCACGATCGTGGGTCTTTCTTAACAGCGAGACTTGAATCAGGCAACTTCACTCTTTTTGGATCATTTTTATCTGTATATTCCGGAGAAAATACACGCCGTCTTTCCTCCCGCCTAACTATAAGAGCTTATAGAAAATAATCGGGCCCGGCGTAATAATAACTATCCGAGAGCTGAATAGATACGACTATCGTCAGAATGCAAGTTGAGGCTGGCTCGTAGAAGTCTCGGGATTCAAGATAACAAAAAGAGGGAGAGAACGGTTTTCGGGCGTTTCCAATTAGAGTATCTTTTTGCACTACTTTTCACATAACGCAAGAATAAGAGATAAAAAAGAGGTAGCTGACTCCCACGCCTACATGTACTTCGATATGGTTCGTCAGATTTTGAGAAATGGGCATTTGGGCATTGCCATCTTTCTCGCCTGGACTTTGATAAGCACGAGAGTTCTGGTAGGCTCAATCGTCTTTTTTTCTGTTCGCACATATGTATACTAATGTATGTACTTAAGAGAACGAATCGGAAGATGGCCTGATTAAGCGATATCCAGCCACAAAAAGGCATGCAAAGACCACGATATCGGACACTAGTTAGCCTTTCTTTTTTCCCGTTCTATCTTGTTTTTCTTGTACAGATATGCTCATATCAGCCGAGTAAATAACAAATTGCCAGCTATCAGTACAGTCACAGTTATGCCAGTAGAGACATGTAACAACAGAAGATACTACCGTCACTTTGCTACTACTACCCTACTCTGCATATCTGTGTAGTCGTGGGCACCGGGTAGGCTTCTGTGCAGCTTCCTTTGCCTCTCACCCTCCCCTGTCGCGGCCCATGCTTTTCTCTTATTTTTCTTCTACTTCAATTTCCTTCACTATCTTGTTCTATTCTGGCTGTTGTTAGAAGATATTTCAGATAGAAGCCTTTCCTTTCAGGCACTTTAGTCGGACGTAGCCGCTTGTTTAAAGCGTTGTTCATCTTTTCTGCATATTATGATGATGGTCGTAGCCACAATGTCAAGTCGTCGTATCACAGAAAATAAAATCATGCTCATATGGAAAAGGAAGAGAAGTAGGACACAGACATACAAAGCTACAGCGCAACACATAGATACGCTTGAGCAGATTACTATGACTATGGTCCAGCAACTGTATTTTTTGCCAATATAACTGAATAAACGAGTTGGATTTGATGGCCTGATCTACTTGCTCTAACTGACTTATACATATGAATGAATGTATGTTTCATTGTTATACTGCTATTGAATGTTGTAGGCGGCGGCTCTAAACCCAGCTCGGCTCTAAACCCAGCTCAGCTCAAGGCCTGAACTCTCTTTTTCCCTGTGAATTCTCTCTATCTAGCGGAAGCGATCCTATGCTTCTTTATTGGCAGACTAGTAAAGCGGGTAAAAAAGTTGCCGCCTTGTAAGTAGTATCAAGGCTCTTTCAGGTCTTTTATCCCGATTTAGTCAACGATCGTCGAGCCGTTCGTTGAGACAACCCAAATGGACAACCGCAACATCCCACGCTTTTCTCTTTCTCAATCTGCTCTTTTTTTCTTCTTATTCAGAATCATATGCTGCGCTTACTACTGTGCTCCGACTTTACAAGTGACCTATAATGCTACGGCTCTTCTAAGCGCAGCAACGAAGACGTTGAATAGGCAGTCAGCAGACAGTTCTTACTTTATGCTCCGAAATGCTCAAGTATATCTGCTACTTTTAGGCTAAATGTACGATGAGCAGGTAGACAGATCACACGCTTGTCACAAGATAAGAGATCAAACGATACCTCGAGCCCAGCTCGGTTCAATGAAGACCGCCCTCTTATTCTTCACGATGATAATACCAATATTAAGAACACCAAGTCTAGACCGGCTTAGATAAACATAAGAGCTCCAGTATTATATTTCCTATTCAGGACACTCCGCAACCCAAGTAAAACTCTCGCCTATTTTTTTCACTCTAGGGAGGTAGGGTCTACTTTTTGTTTACCTGGTTTGCCTTGAAATACCTTCTATTTAACCTCGTTGACATGCTTATCCTAGCTATCCAAGTAGTTAAAAGGTTCTAATATTTATACACCTATTATCTAACTCCGCTCGGTATCTGTTGAGTCGGTAATCTTTTTTCTGCTTGGTCTTCTGAGATTGCTGGGATCATGATACGATACACCGCGCCGCGAAACTAATCACAGACGCTCTTCCCACACACCAAAATATGAGTGATTTAGAAAGTCATGTATATACTCTAAACTTGATGATTATCAATATATAATGGTACTTTCATAATCTACCAGCCTAGCAAACATAGAAGTGGAGTTCTAGCCCTCTAAAAACGAAGTACCATATTCACAATATCTTGGTATGGAATCACCATACTTCTGAAGAGAAGAGATTCCGACTATTAGCATTGAGTCCCGTTGTTTAATCGACACTAAAAGAAAGCTCCCGGGGTCACAGTAATGCAAAAGCCGATCTGAGGCTCTTCTAGCCGCCTCAAGCCTATCGCCTTTGATATAATGGCCACATCTAGATTCTATAGATGACCCTCTTTTTATTTTACTATCATGTTTAGTGAGCCGCCTTTACTTAAGCTAATAATTGACTAATAGAAAACAAAAACAATTTGCTTATTTGTTACATGCATACTATTATTCCAGTCCTGTGTAGTACTGTGAATATCATCCTTGAGGCCTTGTCCAGGGCTCCTCCCTCTCCTTTCCATGACAAGAACAGGATAATCCCCGACTGTAAACAAGATATCCAGTACTTGTATATGTACATGCATACATTGGATCGGATGGGCGGACGGCGGTCTAGCAGATACATATCATAGTTGTAAAGCCAGAACCAGCCCGGAATCCCTGCGCTTTTCTCTCCTTTTTTCTCCCTCTTTCTTGTTTTTCTTTTCCTTCTTTGATTTCGATGACGATAACTCTAATGTCTTCCCTCCACTCCTCTATCTCTACATGTATCTATCTTGTTTGATGCCGAGAAATGGCTAGCTAGCCCAAAAATCCTCCCGGGCAAGAAATACTTGCAAACTGGGTCCGTTCAAATTTGGAATGTCTGGCCTCACTGCTGCTCGTGTTAACCCTAAACACACCCTATTCTAATGGCCTTCCATTAGCTTCTTTTGATACTTGTCGTTAAGAATTGAGGCTCTCGTGTCAGGAAATAGTTACGGGATTATCAATCCATAACATCCCTAGTTCCATGTAGGTCAAAGGAGCTACAATTTTTTCTTCAACATTGTTAGAGCCTCAAAATCTTACTTTTTTTTTAACGCTGTTAGAGTAGTAACAATAATTGGACCTGCATATTCCATATTCCATATGCTTAACTTACCTTGCGAGTGCAAGGGCCAACAGATAAACCCAGATTTTCCCTTTTTTTTTATTATTTTTTCACCTCCTGCATTGTTTAAGAATATCGAGGTTCCATGGAGACAGAAAAAAATTAAGAGAGAAACGACATTGCCCTTTCTGTTATCTTTCTTACACCGATAGATGGACTTTGATCCGAGGACCGAACTCGTAAGCTCTTAGTCAAGGTTCAGGTGCTAGAAAATAATGAGATGTGATTGTTTGATGACCGTAATCAGAAAATCATTGTACATGTATATGTATGTATTTTGCATATCAATATTTGTATCATCACAACAAGCAAATACATAGTATGTATCACAGGTCATGAACCGATTCTAGCATCTTGCGACACATCTTTCGTGACCAGATCACGCCTTTAGCTCTTATTTTTGTTGTTCCCCATGCAAAAGAGGGCAGAAATCTGCTATTCGGTCCTTCTGTTAAGTGGCCAAAAGAAGGGGGCGTGAAACTCGACTAACTCGACTAGCTAAGTCAAGTATCCAAAAATCAAAACTGAGTACATAGACGCCCCTCCTTGAGCTTTTTTTTTTGCTTATATGAATATAGTTTGGTTTGCCTTGAGAGTTTCTAGGCCCGCCAGATATCGAGGAGAAAAAGAACATGTCGTCTTTTCGTTTAAAGGGGGGTAGTGGGTGATTTTCTTATCCTTCTGCCTGCCTTGTTGGCGCTTCATTATTGGCTCTGAGCCTAGAAATCGTACCTGTATACCGCACTTATCATGCATGTTCTACCTGCAGAGCCTCATCCTTTCCCTTTTAGCAGCAGAGCCTCAAAAAAAAGAGACCAAGATATTATGGCGTATAACTAGTTGTATTACATGTATGTGGGATACATTCCTAACCTTGAAGATGCTAGACCTAAATGAGTAAGTAGTAGGCTTTGGTTGGGCTGGATATCGTTATATATTATTCTTATTTCTTTCTTTTCTTTTTCAAACACGTGCTGCTGCCTGATATATGAACATATCTTTAAGTCAAGATATGAAGATCTGCCAAGAGTAAGCGTTGAATGCCTTGGCTGTAAATCTGATGATCAAACCATCTCGACCAACATGCTCAGACATATTCAGTCCGCCTTTTCAATGATAAATTCATGAATGATGCTTGCAACCAAAACATTCTTAATAACGGCTTTTAGTCTAGATGGTTCTTTGGGGTGTAGCTTCCGAGAGTCTCAAATGATCTGATATCACAACTCTTCCTACCCAGACCATAATGACTGACTACAAAAGCATGACTTGAGGAATCAAGTTTCAATAGAATCCATATTCGACCACTCCAACATAGCTGTGATGAAATGCTAGTTTGCCAAGGCCCTTCTTGTTGAAGCAACCTTTCCCTTCCTCTCCCCCACACCTCACTCCCATAAGAGAACACATCACATGATAGGTACAGATTTCGTTTGCTTAACACATCAAGAGACTTCTTTCATTTGATATCCTACTAATATTAGTACTAACACCAATATATAGCAACTACCGCTACTGTGGTTCTCGGCACGGGATCCGTCGTTACAGCTATGACCATGTTCGTGGAAAGTAAAAGTCATGTTAGGACACATCATGATATTGGAAAAATAATCATGTATTTTATCTCTAGGGGTTCGAGAGAGTGGGTTGGTAGATGTGATCCTGCCCCAGCCAGATATAGGCTGGCGTCGATATATAGGCCGATCTCGTGATCGATCTAGTCAGCGTTCTAGTTCTATTTAGGTCAAGGGACCCTTTTTTTTTTCTTTTCTTTTCCTTTCTCTCTTGTGATCTTCTTGTCGTCGTATTGATAAGTGATGATGGAAGATTCTGTCGTCTAATATTGATATTGATTTTTTTGTGGTTGGAGGCCCCCATGAGCTTCTTTTAGTCCGGTTCTATAATAAAGGTCATCGATATCACTAGACTTTAGCTGTGTCTGATGGACGGAGCCATGTTGTGATGATTCCAGCTTTACTGCTCGTCAAGATCGCTTCTTCAGTGAACACTAAGCCCGACAAGACCTCTGTATCTGCCTCGTGAGACTATAATCCATGTTAGCCGATATGTAATTAGAAGCTTTGATAGTTTAGGGTCATGATGCTTACACAAACAGGAATCAACTGTGGCATATCGTTGCGACTAGCCGCTCCATGCTCGAAAGTGCCATTTTCATGTTCAAGGTCGGTAGATTTGGCCGAGGCAATAGTTGGTGGTACCACTTGGATGAAACCGATGCTCTATGAGCCATTGCTGTCTTTGGTCGTGCGAGCATGCCGGCATTGAAATCCCACAGGCATAGACGACAATCTTGGCCGATACTGCCAAAACGGTAGTTCCGATCGTCACATCGCCAGGGATCAAAAGCTACAGCTGAAGGCCAGGACTTGTGACCTTTGCACCAAGCAACTGCGCACTTATCAGCGAATGACCAGATAGTGATTAGGTCGTCTTGACTTCCTGTCACAATATATTTGCCATCTGGCGACCAGCAAACGCAGGTGAATTGGCCAAAGTATGCGTTGAACATATCCTCTTGTCTAACACGAGATTGGATGGTTAGTATAGCGACTAAGACGTTTCCACATTCGTGATATTCATACCTTTCGTTCAAGTAGTCAACCAGTCTGAATGAGATATTGCTCGACACAATTGCGAGATATCTATTGTCTGGGGAAAACGCAAACTCCTTGATTGCGGTGTTATATAATCTCCACCATGATACCGGGTTTGTTTTCTGGTTCTTCGATGTTACAGACTTCTCGATTTTAAAGCGTGACCGTTTCTGGCCAACGTCTTGCCCGGAAATCGGCGGCTCTTCTTCTTTGTTCAGAGACATGTCTTCTTTCTCTTTGTCATAAACAATCAACGACCCGTCGGTATGTCCTGCTATGAACAAATTCTCCGAGCCCGGAATCCACTTGATCGACTGGACTGGATGGTTATTGATGATGCCATTTTTGTTGATCCGAGTATATCTTTGGCTAAAGGGTTCCCACCAGAGGATCTCACCGGTGTTGAATCCCATGATAACATCAATATGAGACGGGCCCTTGGTGACCATATTCACGTCATGACATAAACAATGACCCTTAGTCAATAGAATCTTGGTAAGGAATTCCACCTACGTTATTGTGAGCTTTTACCGAATATGATTTCGTCATACATGCCTTCGATCTGAGGTTGTATGTATTATGAGGATATTTGACGTACCTTGGTGGGTGAAGACAGATCTAACCATTGAATCGAGCGATTGCAGTTCACAAAAGCATATATACCATCTGGTGCATGTTCTTGGATTCTCTTTGACAATTGCTCGTGCATTATGGCGCGTGAAATAAAAGACGAGTTGCTCTTAGTCATGTTACTTTTTGGTTTCTTGCGCTTGTCCCGCGAATTGGCCGGTGTTGCCAGAAACGCATTTCCTTCACCGAAGGCGGGCGCAACCGATGATATGGCATCACTGACTGAAGTCCCTCTACCATCATCACTGTTCAGTGTGATAGCGACATCATGCGACTCTCGGGTTTCGGAATTGGCAGATGGGTCTTGTATGCTGGCTGATTGGCGGCTTAACGATGATGTGGTCACAGAACTACCTTTATAGAAGACGGGGGCCTTATGACTAGAATCAAAGCCGACCAGGGATATACGGGTGCCGCAAGTTGGTAGCTGTTTTGTTGTAGCGAGAGGGTTCGGGTTCGAGGGCCCAGATTCAGTAGGGTGAGGCGGCGGTATTGCGAGACGAAGTTCTTCTTTCTGGATATATGTACCTATAAGAGCAAGAGTCGGCCATTTTAGCAAGAGGGATCAAGTTCCAGTATATGTTGGAGTACTACATACCTTCTCCAACAAGGAACTGGCATTTGGTGCCTGTTGGGGTCGTCAAGGAATTACTCGTCTCGATGATCGGTGGTGGTTGATTACCGACGCCATACTGGCCGCTGTTATACTTTGGCGGAGGCGGAAGAACACTGCGTGATGAAGTCTCAGTCTCTGTTTCAGTCCAATAGCTGCGTTTTGTAGCCCATGGATCCATGCTTGAAGAATATTGCGGCCGGTCGCAACGGGGCACGTAGCAGTGGGTAGTCGTGACGATATGGAAAGGTATGGCAAGTTCTAAAAGATCGTGATGTGGTGCGCAACACGGCTATATTACTGAAAAGCCATGTTATTCATATCGATGACAGTACATGCGACAGTCATTCTTTGGTGGCGTTTAGCGCAATGGGATATGCTCAGTAATCAGCGGCGACTAATTCTTCGCGATAAGATGGTTATGGCTAGCTGAATGGCCAGCTATAGGGTGGCGCACAATGATTAAGACTAGAACATCGCATTGCACAACGCCGCGCCATTTTTTTTCAGACACTGCTCTGGATGTTCCGCCAACAGGAATGCAAGAAGAACTGCAAAGAATCTGCATGTGCCTGGTGATATTGTGATACGTGTGTATGCGGGAGAATATTTGTTCGGGTGATTGATGCTTATAGTGAGTGAAACTTACAACATTGCGCCGGGTTATGGACGACAAGGCGTCTAGGAAAGACAACACAGATACAAGTTAAGGAATAGATTGCGCAGATAGCAAGAAAATATCAAGAATTCAGACAGCGGTAAGTCGTCTAGCAAAACAAAATGAAAATAGACGAATCACGAGACCCAGCCGAAGCTTCCGCCAAGATGCAAGTCAACGAGTCAAGATTCCTTCGAGCCAAGATTCCTTCGAGCTTCGCGATAAACTGTAGGATCAACGACTATTCAACGGTGATATGTCCGTATATGAAGAGATAGAGTTGTTAAGTCGAATGATATAGCAATGAATGGCTCGAGGTAGTCAAAGTGAGGGGAAAATAAACAGATAATGCAAACAATGTTGTTAGAAGGACAAATGGTTTAAGAGCGTTCACGACGAATTTAATTAGGAAAGAGCGCCTGCAGCACGATGGCCAAACCCCAACATTTGAAGCCCATGGCAGTTGCTCAAAACAGATAGAAGACGCTTATAGCGGAGCCTCTAACAATTCCATACTTGGCAGCTACCCCAGTTTTGCAACCCAGCCATTACAAGACCATTGGCATATAGGCTACAAATTCTCGCAGTACCTTCCCTGCAATCTGGCGGCCGGGCAGGGTAACTTCCTACGGAATAACTCACAAAGATATTCCACTGGTCTGGAAACTAAAAGGCGCTTCACGGTCTAAAAACAATGTCTAGGCAATAGTTGTATTTAGTGAAGCAACTTAGGATTGCTCTAATCAGCTGTTTTCTTTTCGCTATTTGTCTGTCACGAGCTAGAAGCATAATGAAGAAAGATTATCTCTGTTTCAATATAAAATATAGGCATTAAGTGCGATAGAAATTACAGCGCGACTATCTTCAAATCTAAATCTGTTTTTGTGATGTTGTTGTTGTCGCAACTTTTTGATCGTTAGGGTTCACACACCCCTAACCCTGTCCTTGCAAGCAAACAAGCTCTCTAAATGTCGTCAAGTTGACATAGCCTAAACTATCCTAGCACCCATCCCACCATCGATGCTGAGATTTTCCTTCTGCATCTACCACTACCATTCTACGCCCATAACACTATGGCTGCCGGTATGTTTTTCCAGCTGCCTTCAATGCATATTAACTGTACTCGGCTCTGCAGTTGCTAACCCGCACAACCTGCCTCCCAGTTCGAATCTGTGTCTGTGGTGATGAGGGCACTGGCAAGTCTAGCTTGATCGCATCGCTGGTCAAAGACGTCTTCGTGTCCAACAAGATACAGCCAGTCCTTCCCACCATCACACTGCCGCCTATCACCGGAACGCCAGAGAAAGTCACCACGACGATTGTCGATACCTCGGCACGGCCGCAGGACCGCACAACGCTGCGCAAGGAGATCCGCAAGTCCAACGTCATTCTGCTGATCTATTCAGACCACTACAGCTATGAGCGCGTTGCCCTGTTCTGGATGCCGTACTTTCGGTCGCTGGGCGTCAACGTGCCCGTAGTGCTCTGTGCCAACAAGTCTGACCAGTCGCCCACCAATAACACGCAACAGAGCGTCGAGGACGAGATGTTGCCTGTCATGACCGAGTTCCGCGAGATCGATTCGTGCATTCGCACTAGCGCCAAGGAACACCACAACGTAAACGAAGTGTTCTTTCTATGTCAGAAAGCCGTCACACATCCCATTGCGCCGCTGTTCGACTACAAAGAGGGTGACCTCAAGCCGGCCTGTGTTAGCGCCCTCACGCGCATCTTCTACCTGTGCGATCGTGATCAGGACGGATACCTCAACGACCGCGAGATGCACCATCTACAAGAAAAGTGCTTTGAAAAGGAATTGTCTAGTGACGACCTCGCAAATATCAAGCTCACTGTTAGTAAGTTGGTGCCTGAGACTGGATGAGCCGAAAGGGACGTCGCCTGCGTGGTTGGCTGCAAGCTCAACAATGTACGCTGAGAAGGCCGTCACGAGACTATCTGGATCATC
>RHDR01000431.1:0-27225 GCA_009806295.1 Davidsoniella neocaledoniae
GTAACTTTTTTTTTAATACGGTGCAATAAAGTATGGCACTTTGCCAGCTGGCACCTTTTGAAGACAAAGTGAGGAGTACTTAGTCTTTTGTGGGCTAAGTACCTTTTTGAAGACCCCCTGTTATTTGTGCTGGAGTACAAAGTTCCTTAATAAGGCTAACTTTACTCAAAAGCGACAAGATGGCTTCGTCCTATATTTTTTACTTACAGTTACTTTTCGGCATCATTACTTATTTGCTTCAAGACTCACTGACCTGTTGAATTCTCGCGGTACTGGCTTGATTTGGTAAACGGCGCAAGAACAAGATTGAATTAGCCCGGAAATCAAAGAATAGCTTGCTATGTTATACCTCAAGAAAAGAGAGAATGCATTATTTCACACAACCGCAGGGAGATCTGTGTCGAAAGTTTGCGTTTGACTTGACTCTTGAATACGAGATCAGTCATTCTTCAATCTGGTTCCGAATGAAAAATTGAACACCGGTCCGTACCTGCTTTGCTGCTGTTATTTGCTAATTGAACCAGAAATCCCAAATTGATCGGCAAATAAATCATATCAAGCATTTGATTATGTAATGTTGCTAGCATCCGAGAATTTCGGCATCATAAACGAGTTTGAATTGAACCCTTGGCCTGCTCTGGTACACAACACACAGCACACAACAACACATACATCATATTCTAGGAGCAGATCATTATCTTATAGAAGAGACAAAGAGAGAGAATATGGCGTCTGCATATGGCAGAATGCTGTCCCTTTCCCCTGTATAGATGCCAGGAGTTGTTCGCGGCAGTTGGAAGATATGGATGTGATCTAGATTCCCACAGATTCGATTCCAAAGATATACTATGTGCTATGCATGTACTGTTCTCATGAAGTTTTCTCGCTCGGAATATCGGCCAGCGCATAGACTGAATCAATAGATTCACCTGCCAAGTTCATTGTGTCTTTCGGCTACCTTAGCCTTATCCTAGTTTTGCGTGATAGCCTTACCACATTTATGCATCGTCTTTTTGAGGTGGTAGAAAAAAAAACCAGAGTTTCTCGGAAACATGGGCATATCAGAAAATCAAGCTTCTAACCGAGTTCTTTCATGCCCATATGTGACGATACCCTCAACAGCGAGAACACAAGATTTCATGCATGTACATGCAAGATGGTCACATAATTAGACCGGTGTTTAGAAGTGATATTGGTCCTTTGGAATAAGTAGCAATAGGCCCGGCCGAGGTGACCTTTAAGTTTGCCTGCCCGAGTCTTTTTGTGTGGGAGCCTTCGATAGAGTCAAAGAAGAGCAAACTTATGTAGGAGTTTTCCAGTTTGTCTAATCCCATCCTACCTCGTCTTCCTCTTTGTCCTCCTTCTTGCCTAGCGGAACAACAAGCAGAATTCGGAGAGAAAAACACTCCCCTCCACTATGAGCAAAACGCACAGGCAGCACAGAGAAGTTTCTTCAGCTGTGGTCAGTTGCGGCATTGGCGAAAGGAATTTATGAGACTTTAATGTGGGAGAGAAAAAAAGAAAAAAAAAAGAGAAAAAAAAAGTATCTCACCTTGTTCGACAACAGCCAGTTGTGGAGAAGCGTTGTAGCAGCACAAAATATACAACGCACATATGTATGTAGTACCCCAGTATTTCATATGCATGGCTGGCATAGAAAATGTACCCTATAGCTTTATCAAGTATGATCGATCCTGTTTTCTTGTCTGTCAGACGGTTCAAGAAAGACCCGGCAGCGGCGATGATGAAGGCTGGTTGCAACAGGATCGAGTCGAAAAAAACAAGGCTTGAAGAATCTGTCTATCAAGGGGACGCCGGAAGTAACGATTCGAGGGAATTTCCAATATATCTGCCCATTGTTAGTTTTCTTGCTGTCTGTTTAGTGTTTTCGAGCGATATATTCTCCCGACTTGCATATCTTATGTCATGCTATATCGCTAGATAGTCCACATAGTAGAGAAGATGGAAAAGTCGGTAACAATCGAAATGTCCGGCCGGAAAAGGGAATCTCGTACTAATAGTGAAAAAGGAGCGCATGACCTAATTAATTGTGCTCGAAATTGATCTTGAACCACGTTTTTTATTGCTAAGATGGCAACATCGATAATTAAAAGAAACCACATGCGGCAACAAAGCTAACTCATCGCTTATTGGCAGACAAAAGAGAAAATAAGCAAATGAATCAGGCTAGTTATGTCATTGTTATATAAAATATGTTCATGTCTAGTGCATAATGATGCCCTTTTTGTATAAGAAGGAAAATTAATAAAGACCCTAAAGACAAAAAGTTACGGATATTAATTTAATTGGGGCAGCACAAGACACTTGAGTTCGAATTCTGATTGATCGTCCTTGATCTCAGTCAGCCAATAGCTTGTACACATGTTGGAAAAACACAGCAAACTATCGTGACGTTTATCTCAACGGGTATCAATATTACATGTAGGTGAACAACAAACTATGGCTCCCTCAGGAAGCAAAGGAACATCAATGTTTTTACGCCTACCTCGTTTTTGCCCATCTAGCGCGAGTTTTCTTAACCCGATTAAGCGTGCATTGCATACATTAGGGTTATAATAATCGTTCGTTTACTAGTAGTTAAAATCCCTCTGGATTCCTTGATATATTCCTTTTTTTTTTTTTTTTTACCAATTTCATTCAACAACGTGGAGAAGAAAGAAAAGAATCGTAATTCATGAACTAAAAGAAAAAAAATGTGCTTCTATTGCTTACCATTGTTTGGTCTTCTGGCCTTCTTCTTAGTTGAATGCCAAGAGTTGGTGACAAAAAATACAAGGAATGTTTGATACTGCTTTGGGTCATATATTCAACTTACCTTGATTTGCGTGCTACGGTCTGATCCTGTTATGCCTCTGTATCGCTTATTCTTGTCCTATTTTTTTCTCGGCTTGCCCATACGTCTATGAGTACATATATAATAAGCAAAAAGAAAGAGTATCATCTACGTCGCCTTACTGTCAAGAAGAAGACAATGTCTCGCCATGATGAGCTTCAAATTCGTTGCTATAGTATGAAGTAGTCTTGAGGCTTAGGATGGTATGATCGGTTGCAACCATGCTTGCCTTGCATATCTGTATGGAGAGCTCGGAATAGTCCGCTTGCACCCTCATGTTCATACTTTCTTATGTAATGTTTGTGTCTCTGTTTTATTTTATTTATCTCTAGTGATAAATAAAATTCTAACAACATGCTAGCTCCTGGTGTTTTGCTAATCCAACCACTAGAAAAGAGAAACAATGAAAGAATCAGAAATATACATGGACTAGGTTACATGTATATTTTCCTTTATTCTATATGGACTTGCTTTTCTGACATCTAGCTCATTTGCCACTACCAAATATTTGACCTCGTGTTTTCTCGTCCTCTCTGTATTCTAGCAATCAACCAGAAAAAGGGAATAGAAAGTCTTCTCTATATCCACTTTGGGCGCTTTTGACTCTCAGCCCATACCCTTTCGGGGGGTATGGTCTGTAATGGAGAAAAGATGGCTCAAGAGAGAGAAAAAGAAAGACCGAGAGAACGGGAGAGCGTCTATAAGATTTTTCACAGTACAGAAGTAGGAAAAGAATAATAAAGAAAAAGAATAAAAAAAAAAAGGTATAGAGTCGTAGTACTACAACATGCCGAGCAAACAGAAAGTAGAATTCAACTAGTGTCAACTTTAACAGCCAGCTCCTAACCTGTTTGTTTGCTTGTATTTGTTAGAGTATTTGTTAGAGCTGATTTGACTTGTTACCCGAGAGCCGGACTATGGAAATCCAGACATGTCTGAATCTCCTCCTTTCATCTACCCTGTTCCGATATGCTCAGAACGAGCAAACAGAAGAACCAAAGTCCAAGTTACTTGCTAAACTAGCTCGTTCGCTATGTCGTCTTTATTCCCCGGGGGAGGGGGGGGGACCTTTCGGTTTGTCTATTTGTGCTTTTTTACTTCTTGGCTTGGGTTACTTTGTAGTATTGAGGTATGGCTATGTATCTGCAGGAGTTTAGCGGCTAGGGTTAAGCTTCTATCTAGCCAAGGCCCATATAGTTATTTTGTTTTAGTTTAAGGGACCTAACAAACTGAAACATTAGTTGACATCGTTTGAGAAGATGGCAGCAAGCTTGCTAGTGTAATAAAAAGAGTGTAACTGTACTATGACATTTTCTTGGCTTCATCACTAAGGATACCAAACTATAACGAAAGCACCCTATGCTCGTTTGATTTTTTATTCCAGTCTTTTTTTTCGGCAAGCTCGCGTTTCATATTTGTTTCTTGCGCGCTTACATTATAGCTAAACAACCTGCCCTTGTACATACATTATGTACATATCTATGGGCAATTAAAGGCGGTTTGAGTGGATCGAGTGTATCAGGCACACATTGTATGATCGGTGCCAGGATCTTATCACTCTTTCGCTTCATCTTGTAAGGGGATAAACAGGAGGAGAAGAGGGGAATATGTTTGGAGGTCACGATAGTCGGCACCATGGTGGGTTGGTTTGGTTTGACATCATATGGCAACGGCAATAAGAAATACAAGGGAATGATGGACACAATACCCCTTCTATTCAATGTGATGCAGCAACTCGTTTCTACATGCTTTACATATCAGCGTAGATGTAACTTTGTTTTTTCAACAAGAAACATCATACTTCTGTCTCCTAGTATATCGTCCGTTAGAATGTTTTTCGTTGGGCGTGTAGATGACATCGGGAAGTTCAACCGGCTGATCATTTGGAGAAGCGTGTGAAGATAGTATATAATAACTATGATATAAAGGATATCAACAAGTACATAGGTACCATCTCGGCAAATCAGGCTTGGGTGTTGCAACATGTAAGAATGGTGCTTATTATGTAGGTAGATGCGGCCTGAATAGATTGCCGTAAGAATCTTCGGATGGCAAAGCAGGTACAATACATGTATATCTGCATAGATCATTTGCGCTTCTGTTCCTCGGAAGCATTGATATTGTTCCTTGTTGTGATTTTCCGTTATTGCTTTACTCGCTTCTACCAGGTGAAGCTCATCATGGCCAACAGTCGGGACGAGCTTTAAGATGGGCTACAAAATAAAGAAAAAAAATAGCCAAATATATAACTAGGGTTGCATATTAGGGTTACCATGCTCTTGTATTTGCCTCTTTTTTTCTTCTCCGTTATGGGTCTAGTCAACAATCAACTAAAAGAACACGAAATGTCCCCCAGTAAAATAAATACCGCTCTTCAGATGAATTTACTTAACAAGAAGCCGCAGCAAATGACATCGTGGAATTGATGTTCTGTTTCCGGTGAACGAGAACATGTTTCCTTAACCATTAATTAGCTTCAAAGCCACATCGCGAGCTAAGCGCGAAGGAAGCAGCTCTTTAGCGATCTACATAGCTGGATAGTATGTGTGTATCCTGTAGGCTATACACAAGCATATCACCTGTTTTCTATCTGTTCTTGTCTAGACGGGCTGAGTCAAGCAAGGGCCAGAACCAGCCAGACTGTCTCCTAGTTTTAGTACATGAAATACGAAGGAGAAGAGAGAAGAAAAAAAAAATTGTTATGGAGTATTTTTCTTCACTTGAGACTCTTCAGGCTAGACCAGAAGATCAGCGTCTTGGAAAGGAGATCAAAAGAGCAAGATATCAGATGGAGAACCGGAATGTGTTAACAATGTAAAGAGGAAGAGATAGAGAAACTGAGAAAACTATCTGGAGATCATGAAATTATCCGGCTGTTGTGCAATTGAATCTATTCAAGAGAGCCAAGACGTATGATTTACGTCGTTTTTTTATAGTATATTCGAGTATACAGTTAGTAAGGGGAAAAAAGAAGGCTAATAGTTCATCCTTTTTTTCTGTCTTTCCTGTTTATCAGTAAGTACAAAATGTCCTTGATTATTAATGAGCCATCCGATTTATTTAGGTCTAGAATCGATGATCTCATTCAGATCTCGGAAGGTTTTTCTTCTTTTGACGTCGTTCTCAATTTCAAAGACATAACATAAATAGTAAGTTTTTAGTAGGAAAATTATGGAAAAATATCTCTTCAAATTTGTCCAGATCATGCTGCCAAAAAAAAAGAAGAAAATAATTATAACAGCAGTGAAAGAAAAAAAAAGGTCACATAGACTCGATATCTAAAAGTAGATGTTTGTCACCTTCTAGAAGGTGAATTCGAGTCCTTTTGACAGATGAACAAATGGTCGAAGCTTGGATTTTGTTAGAGATATTACCACATAGTGTATTCTAGGAACGAAAGAAATTGAAGGGTTGATATTCTCCTTGTTATTTTGGTTATGGTGGGCAGAATAAAAAATTGAAGCATTTTTTTCCTGCTTGGTTTTGGATATACGCCTCTTTTTCTTCTATTTTCAAACTAAGCGACTTGCTAATTTGGCTTGAATATTGTACACTTATGAAAATAAAAGCGGGGTCTAGAGCACATCAAACATAATAACCCTGTAAATTTTGCTAGGTTTTTCTTACATATTAACCCTAATGACATATCTTCGTATTATACGCATTAACAAGTACATAATCGGCGAAATTAGACAGAAATAAGCACTAAGAATATCAACTAGATTGTTTGCAGCCATCACAACTGGTATGACCATATGGCAAAATGCACGAGAGATAGAGAGATTACATGATTTATGGGATGAGCGATATTTTGGGGAGTAAAGCGGCTATTTTGACTTGTGTTTACTGGGTTTGATATCCCTCAACATCAAGGGACCAAAATTCAAGATGTAATCATCCCTAGAACGCGAAGATGAGATGATCGAAATGGCTACGGGAATTGTCTAATTGAAGCATGTATAATTATATATATATATAATTTAATATTGAAGTTCATGTGAGGTAGAATAAAAATGTAAAATAACATGTATTGCGTGGCATGTGTTAACCCAAGTACTAAAATACATCCAAGTAGGGCAAGATATGGATTGGATAGTTGTAGACTAGCTCTGGCCAATTGGGATAGCTTGTATAGTAAGTGTTCTTATTTTGTCGAATATCCCTTTGCGGCCATGATGACGGTTGGGAATGGAAATATTGTCGAGTTGCGTAGTTACATGCAGGTTTGAAGAAACGGAAGTAGTAAATCATGATAATTGAGATGAGAAAACAGGATATCGATATTACTTCTTCAAGAAAAGGTCTCTTATGAGATAGATGGAGGTCCGCGGAACCTCGTTTCTTGACTGATGAATTACACTAAACTAGTGGACTACGCATTTGAAACTACGTGCTTGCGCATTAATCTAGTGGGATCTATATAGTCTTCGTTATGTATTTTCTAGTTCTAGTAGGAGTGACACACATATCAAGAATATAACAATATACATATATGGATTGGTCTTCGGTGTTACAGAAAGCCCGGATGGGGCTTTGCATGCAGACTTAGTTTTACATACATACATATATACATGTGTAGTAGAGCAAAGGTTTGTCCCAGGCCAAGATACAAAAGAGATCAAGGCTACAAACAAAAGCTCAGGGCACTCATCGCTGCTCAAGCCATGGCTGGATCGACAAGAGTCCCGGCGGTAGCTGTAAGAAATGCGAAGCGAGAAGCAAAGAGCAAAATAAAAGCTGCATAGAAGTGTGTGCTTCTACATATCGTCAGAGCTTTCGAGGCGAACAAGTGAGAGTACAACCAAGTATAATTACATGTATGTAGATGTAGAAGACAAAGACTTAGAAAGCCGTTTCGGTGCCAAGATATTGACGGCGACGGTAGTAGAAGGGCTAGAGAGGCAGGTTTTGCGTCAATTCAACAAGAAGAGCAATAGCCCGAAACAGGGATTGCCTGTTGAGTGTCTCTTTTTTTAACTCCATTTTCTGCGGGTGCATTAATTGAGTTTATTCAATTTATTGCATGGGGTTCTGGAGGGGTCTATATTTGTAAAATGTACACATTTTATTTTTCCAATTTTTAACTCCGTATTTTATTTGTACAGATATGATACTTCTTTTTATTCTTTTTATTTTTTTTTTTTTTTTGCTCCGTGCGGTTTGGGACCCTGGTTTAGAGGCGGCCCTGCCTGTGCTTTTTTGGAAGCAGGCCCCAAAGAAGTAAAGCTTCTGCGCAGCAGGAAGGAACTGAATGCTTCTTGGAAAGCCAGTTTTGCTTTGATTTTTTTTGCTATGGCTTACTGAAGGCTAGACTTGCTCTACTATGTACGGTTGGGGGGTGTGAGCGTCTCAGGCTATTGCTGCTTTCTTGCTCTGACGCTCTTGTTCTGGGCAGTTGCTTCTTGTCGGCGAGAGGGGGGTGTTGACATCATGTCGCACTTGTCTCTTTTGGTTCTCTATGGCTATTATTATTATTTTTTCTTTTGTATAGGTCAAGCTCTAGATCAGATCGGTTCTGTATATATTAGCCCATCCCGCCATTAGATTCTCGACCTGTTCTTGTTTCTGATATCATCATCACAATCTTTTCTATCTTCTCTACCATCTTCAGCCTCTTCTTACTTTTCTGCTTCCTAGTACAGCATCATATCTTGATTATTTCTGAATACTTGAACACTTGCTCTACATCACCAACTGGCCGAGTACTACTATACTATACTACTACTACTACCACCACTACTATACTACTACTACCCCATCACATCTTCACAATGAAGTACTTCTACACCATCGCTGCCGCTGCCGCTGCCGCCGTCAGTGCCGCGCCCATTCCCTCATCTGCCCGCGTTGTCATGGTGGCCGAGATCATCAGCATTGGCCTGCCTCCATCTATCCCCGCTGAGATCAAGTCTGTCACCTTCCCGGAGCAAGAATCTACCCGCGTGGCCGTTGAGATCTCCCAGCAGGAGGCCGAGGCCGTTCGCATCGTCAACATCATGCCGATTTCCGAGGAAGATGACGAGGACGAGGAAGACGACGACAACACCGAGGAGAAGACTGAGGAGCACACTGAGGAGCACAAGGCCCCGCTGTCAACGCCGAGGGCATCCCCGCCGGCGGCATCAACCCCGAGTTCATCCCCCACCACCACAGCCACGTGCCCACTACCGACGACTACCTGATGGCTCTCAAGGAGGAGAACATGCTGGAGCAGCTGCGTCCTCACCACCGCCCCGGCATGCCTCCCATGGCTCTTCACAGCTCGGGCATGCGCCACGCCGCCCACGGCCGCCACAGCAACACCAAGTACCACGCCTGTGTCGGCAGCTGGAAGCTCGACAACATCATCACCTCGTGGATGGAGCTGCCCTGGGTCGTCCGCTGCTTCGTCTGGTTCTCGACCTGCTTCGGTATCTCCATGCTGATTGTCGGTGTCCTGGCCTTCCTGATCAACCTGTAAGTTCTCTTGCCGCCTACATTGTACACATTCTCGGCGAACCACCTCCCACTAACATTCCTTCTTTCAGTGTGCGTCTTCCCGGCTCTATCCGCCTTGAGGATTCTACCGAGGAGTCCGATGAGGAGCATGCCCAGGCTTCTCCTTCGGCTCTCAGCGAGAAGCAATTGCTCGCCATGGCCATTGAGGCCCAGCAATAAGCAACTCACCACGCTCTTTACTACTGCACCTTGCTTTGTTTTCCTATAACGATACCAACGCTATTTCTTTTTATTTCTTTTGTCTTATATCCTTCCCTTTTATCATCCTCTCATATCATCCATCATACTCATCATGTCATGAATGCCCTCCCTACCTTTTGTTTTTTGCTACAAACGGATTGCGGCCAACTTGACCTCCGGCGCATCTTGGGCTTTGTTTCCTGTTTTCTAATTTCTGCATCCCAGACTTGCATCTTTTCCTTAATTGTCTGTTTATTCTTCGGAGTTGGTTGTTTTCTTGCTATCCCCGTCTGTCTCATCATCGGGAGCACTTCGCATATATCTAGTTTCTGTTTTCTACTACTTAAAATCATACCTTGAATCACAGCCAGACTTTGGTCACTCCCAAACAGCGCTTGATTTCTAGATTTCAATACATACAAAATTATCTGTCAACATATCTTCTTGATTTACTTGTAAATTTACCCTGTGATCTATACTTTTAACTTGTCTCTGTGCAATGCCGATCACTTACTTGTTATGCCTTATCTAAGCTAACAAGGGGGCTTTTAGGGCCATGTAATGTCTAAAAACTTCATGATGGGTTCTCAGGCTTACATCAGGCATTTTGACAACAAAAAGATATACGGGCAGGTTTTTGCTACGTTGCGCCTTTCCCGACCAACCAAAGCAAACGCATAGAAAAAAACAGACAAAGTATAAAAAATTGGACATTTTCATATGCAGATACTCAGTAAAAAAACACAGTAATCAGTGACTTTTTTCTCCCTCCCTACCTTCTGGGATTTTAGTGTTCTCGAGTGGCTTTTTTATGGGTTACTACATGAGTCTCGGCACTTATCTTCCTAGAATATCAGGAAATATAGAAATCAGGATCTTATTGAAAGGGGAGGAATCTGACATGGGAAAAGATCGGATAGTCACATATACGTATAAGTTCAAATAACGGCCTTGATCTAGGTTTCTTTTTTAACTGATCTAGTAACGGACTGCCCACAGAACTGCGCATAAAAACATCGTAAAGAAAAAAGGAAGCGTACTATTTCGTGCTTACGGTAGAGCAACGCCTACTAGTTGGATGCTTGAAAACTTAGCAGAGCATTGGCATAGAAAACCTCGAATATCATCTTTTTTTTTTTCATAACTCTTGCCTGCCTGGCCGGCCGTTCTCTGTTCCTCTTGGCCACTTTTAATTCAATTATATGTACATATATGTATTCCTTATCCCGCAAAAGCCACTCTGTGGCCTTAAAAGATGCCCAAAGCAGCAACGATTGGTATATGCATATAGAAAATCAAGCAGTTGTTAACCCACGATATGCATGTATATAGTGTGCAATTTAGTGTGTACATATAGAAGAACTGTTCATAGATCACAATTCCCATGATATGCACGTAAGAACTGGGAACATCCCATTTTTCCGTAGCTACAACTATCTGTATACAGAAAGTCAATATCTCATATGCTATAGAATGTCATCGATGTTTCTCCTCTCTTGTTGTAAAGCAATATTTATGCCTTTCACCAAAAAAATAAACCTTGCTTGCTACATCTTAGTTGCTTCACTTCCCTCTTTCTTTTTTCCTCCGGCTATTTTGCCATTCGACTTTTGCTTACCGTCTTGGTTTTTGCTTCAGTTTGCTACCCAAGATGCTACTTTATTAAGTAGCAGCTATGATTTTATATTGTACCTCTACACGCTGATGTAACCCTATAGCATAGGCTATTATGACTAAATGTGCGGTATGTATAATTATGTATACATTTATAGGGCTATATGTGGTAGCTTAACGCAGGCCAAGTCCTCATTATGGCTTTACAACCAAGTTTTGGCTTCTATACTCGGACACGGCGATGAGCGCATTTGCCTTGCTTTTTTTTTTCTGCATTGGCTAACACAGATCGCTTGTTCAAGATTGATCGATGCACGAACAACATAGTATAGACGCCAGTTTATGAGCAGAATAAATAAACCAACCTTCCTGGATCGTCCAAGTCCGACATAAGCTCTAGACTGTTGACTTTTTCCACCATTTATTTTATTTAACTATTCTACTGTATAAAGCTGCAACCCAATCCTTCTCAGATTTTTTTAATAAAATTTTGTTACTTTGCCTTGACATTTCTAAACAATAGTCTTTTCTTCTCTTTCTTTGTTTCTTTTCCTTTTGATCTCGCTATTAGAACAAACCTGCAACATGTTTCGGAATCTCTTAGGTTGTCTTTTTGTTGCGGCCAGTAAATCGACTAGCCATAGCAAACTAAGAGAAAGTAACAGTAAAGTGACACTCAGCAGGGAAGAAGAATGAATCATGACAAGGTTCTAAGTATGAAAAAAGACATGCCATCAACAAAAATAAACATCACAGCGTTTACCTTGAACCAAAGCTCATAAAAAGGAAGACAAAAAAAGGCCCGAGAGTAAAATTGTAGCTAGCTAGAAATGACAGAAAGTTTGGAAGGTCAAACTCGGCAATCATTGTAAGGAAAACAGTAACTTCTCATAACTTCTTACAAGAACTGTACCCATGAAATGTAACAGGGAATCAGATCTCGATAGCTTAGATATTGGTACGAAGTTTTCGAGAAGATGATGACAAGTATAAAACGAAGAACCTGGCTAAAATCGCGAGATCTTGCCTTTTGAGAATCTTTTCCAAGGGTCAAGTCCTTAGTAAGCAAAAGAAAGAAAGCATGACCTGTCAAACTCTTTGTCCTCTTCGAGCCCAACTAAAACATACTTGTAGAGTCACAATGACAATGTAACGAATAATAGCTTGATGCTCTTTTTTTTTCTTCTTTAGTCCAATATCACTAAAATCCTAAATCAGAGCCTGCTTTCTTTCTCTTACGGATCTGTCCCCTAATTGACCTTACTATGCTTAATTGATTCTTTGTTTGTTTCATAGCTGTCCATATCAGATGAAGATGAAGCCTAGATCGCTCCTATCCAAGTAGGATCCCCTGGCTGTAAAAGCCTCTCTCTTTCCTTTCATCGTCCATTTGAGTTTAGGAATATCTAGATACTACCTTAGCCAGGAACTTGAAGCACTCACAACCAGTCTTTGACCTACTGTATACAGATATGTAGATAATTGGAACACAGCTATGAAACGACTACTTTAAACTATCGAACTTTGAAAGAACGAAAAAAAACTACGTGTAGGCTCTAGTCATTATATTATTCAATGCAGAAAACGAAAATATGAATATCTTCTGTGCGAGACAACAGTTCGTACAGCACGAACGCTTAGGGTATACGACACTAACCTAAGATCTTCCGCTCTGGATATTGGTATGTACAAATATAGCGGGGCATAAGCACACTACATTCTAGTTTTGAGAAAAAAGAAACTATGTCACTACAGGTGTTGAAAACATTATTTACGAACACCGATGCTAATTGTGTCTTTTTTATTTGGCCATTCTATTCTATCTGTACATAGAAAAGAATCTAAAAACTACATACGCATCAAGCTATGATGCTATTGTGTTACACCGCAATCTCAAGTTCCCGGAAGAGAAGATACAACAATCTAGATATCACCCATAACTGGAATCTTGATACTAATGTAAGATTTTGGAGAAGGCTGTTTAACTAGTTGGATTGAGAGTTCTAGCAAGTTAGAAATGCCGCTAAAGGATAAATACACGCACTCTAGCTCTGCCGGGAGTTGGTAGTCTTTTGAGCTAGTTAGTTTTAGCTATTGCTGCAATCAACTCTGGAACTTGGAAAGCATGCCACCGGGCTGCGCTAGATAGAGGTCATGTGACAAAAGTAGATGGGCAAGATTTATGTGGATGGACATATTAAGTCATGCAATTGTAAACATGAATAATTCTTCTTTACCTATGTGGTAATTTGGCTCCATGAGCATTAAATTACTTGACTCGAACCTTCGATAGCTCATCTTGTGCCTTGGATAATGAATCTTTACACTTCCGGCATCAAGATTATTCATCACAAACTTCACTTGTTATCAACCATTTGGTGCTTTTATCTGGCAGCCTTGTCACTTGATCATTAGCTCTATACTTCTTGTATTGATCCTCATTTCTGATTGTCTATCTTGAGTCCTGATATTAACCTACATCTAGTCACTAACCCAGTGATTTTAGCTATTGCCATCGCACTCCAAACCTTGGCTTCTATATTCTATAATCTATCATATGTCTTGGGCCGTTACATTGATGAGATTGAGCTTTCTAATCATGTATCTGCCTTTTAATATTCACCGTTATTTTTAAGAACTCAATATCAAATCAGCCGTAGCCCTTTTTCTGGAAGTGCCCATCATGGATTTGGATATTTTCTACATTCTATGGTCTGTCCCCTCTTTTCACTAACTCTATGCATTAGTCAATATTCTTTCTAGCTCGCTTCTTATCTATTCTATTGAATTAGTAAATCAAATAGAGTGCTTGTCATTGTGCTATTACCGGAATCAAATATTTTCTACTCCAAGGTATATATATCTGATATTATTTATCAGTCAAGATGCCAACAATTGTAAATAGCACTTTTTCTACCCAAAAAATGTCCGAGTCATCTGTTCCTAGACCCAGCTCCTCTTCTTCCCCACAAAGTATTGCTGCTTCGTTTAGAGCCTGCCAAACCTTTGAAGATATCCTAGCACTTACTGAGTGGAGTTGTGACCAGCTATAATATGGCTTCCTGTCTTGATTTTCATGATTGGTCATTGAGCAGAAACATACTGAATGGGTTGAGTGTTTTTGGGATCGAGTTTTTGGAGAGCCCATGATTCCTAACTCCTTCCTAACTCCTCCACTATCGAAACCTGATTGAGAGAAAGCCCCGATATCCAGATATACCTATTCTTGATACTTTCCAATTCCACTTATCAAGAGGTATTGAGTGGATGAATGTCTATGAACTGGCCAAGACCTATTTCAAGTCAACATATAGCATCACTCGTGCCATACTTCCTGACTTCAAGCTAGCATTTGACAGAGTAGAGCTGCCATCACGTCTTGGCACCCGAAATAGCTTATGCTTACTGAACCATATTGACAGTTGCTACAAATCCTGGAGAGATGGTGGGTGTCTGTCTCCCTATACCTCGATTATCGGTCCATCGGGTATTGGGAAGTCATTCACGGTCAAGCGGTTGGCCAAAATTCATGGTGTATATGCTATCTACATTTCTCTTACTCTGCATGACAGTCATGGCTTTACACGTCGTTCCCTGATTGCTGATCTCTATGCAGCAAATTGTTTCCCACCATCAAGAAAGGACTTAGAGCAGCAGTGGAAATCACTTCTTTCATGTCATCTTGCTCTTGTTGAATATCTCCAAAAGTTGGGTCTACCTAGCTCTAAGCTTTGGGATCTGTAGACTGAAAATTATCAGCTCCAATCTCTAGTCTGTCAGATGCTGAAAGATAATGAAGTGTCTAAAAAACGCCACTCAGGCGGCCAAGAAAAATACCAATGTACTACTTGTTGTCAAAGATTCCTTTAACAATCCATTGAAATCAACAAAATTTCACTGGATGCCTAACCTTCAGAACAAAATGCCAGGTTTGTCTTTGCCTTTGATGAAGCTCGGTGACTCTAAGCGTTGAAGACCGAAATAACTGGTAGCAAGATATTGACTCAGAGGGGTTGGGAGTAAATGTAGTGCAATTATTACGCCCTCAAAGAGTGTTGAATCGATGTGAGTTGCCTACACACTCTTTGAAAGATAAAAGGGAACTACCCACATGCATAACTCAGACGACAGACACTTTCAAAAGGTCACTTGTTACTGCATATGAGCCGAACTATCTAGAGTATAAATTGTTCTGTTTGGGAATTGGCAGGTTCCAGTGGTCTCGAAGTCTTGGGTTTAGGAATAAGTAAGTCATATAAAAACAATGGTTTGCAACGAACTAATGTTAGATGTAGGAACAACCGAAGCGGCTCAATCAAAGTTGGGGATATCATCGAGCTTTATAACCATGAGACACAGTATGCATATGTTGAGGCACCTGGGTCACATTTACTTGACTGTGAAAACTCTTCATATCTGTTTCTCGTTGTCCGACAGATCGAAGAACATCATAGGATAGTATGCTGCTACAGGATCTTTATTTTGTTGAAAAAAGGTAGATTATTATTGGTAGTAGAGATATTAATTTCATGAGGGGAGCCGTGTATTGGGTAGATATTGGAGGGGGCGAGCTATCAAAGGTCACAATTCCGTCGTGGCAGTTGGACATAAGGTGGTAAAGAGATATGAAGGTGTGAGGGTATGAAGATACGAATATAATTAATTATAAAATAGCCATGATATAAATTATTGAATACACGTAAAATTGATCGTGGGTTATGCGTAGGCATGAGCGTATTGAGTGTACAATTTGCGTTACATTTTATACTGGCGTTTATTTTTTTTGGTGGTACTATCACGATTGACTAGACATACTTTAAGAGAAAATTCGCTTGTCCCAATTAGGAAAGAGTTTCTTTTCTGCCGTAATTTTTGAAAACTGCCCCTCAACTTTTAGAGCTCTATTTATATATATATATATAGTTATATATCTTTTTTTTTAATGAAAATTAAGAACAAAAATCAGACTTGGATGATTCTAAAAAATTGTGTAAAACATTTGTTACCTATAAGTGATTTTTGAACGGTCTTTGCAGATTAGGAGATTTGAGGTTGAATTTCTATTAATCTATCAAACTAAGATATCATGAATGGAATGTAGAGTAAAGTGGTCCTTTCAAGTTCATTTCTTTTTGTTCTTCTGGTTTCTTTTGATTGGTTATGCACAGTCCGAATTCCATTCCGTATGTTGTCTTATGCTTCACTTAATAGCATCTCATGTGAGGTTTCATTTGACGATGACGATATGTTTGTAGAGTCGACTTCTGGTCCCTCTAGGTCTGACCAACAATTAGGGTCAGGGTCAGAACCGATGGTGACAAACCTTAATCATCAGAAAAATTAGCTAGATCAACTGGAGAATTTATTATGAAAAGCAAAAAGTAGTTAAGGGCATTATGACTAAACTAAAAATATGAAGTATAAAAGTACAGATAGGCAAAGAAGCAAACAGTTAACCAGAAGAATCAGTCATACTCCCAAACGCTCAAGTCACACCGAATTTATGGATTGGCACGATTGGAGCTTCTAGATGAATCCGGCAGACGAGGCATAAGAACTCTACTCTGACTGGAGATACCTTTCTTCCTAGGTCTACCTCTAGTCTTTTCAACATTATCTAGATCAACATTTTTAGAGGAGGATCTTCTAAAGCAGCATTTTGGTCCAGCCAATAAAAAGGGTCTATGTCCTCTCTCGTTAGAGTCTGTTTTCTCGAATTTCATGTGAGCATGGCAAGCCAAATTGCAAACGAATCTGACCAGAGTAAGGCAGTGGTTTAGATAACCCTCTGGATAATCGTTGAAATCTGGATAATTGTGCAAGAGAAACTTATGTAAGCGCTTGTTTTTATTATAGTACGTCGAGTCTGACCCTTTCTTAGATGCATTTTTATTTTGTCTGTTAACTTTTTTGTGCGCGTATTTTGCCATTATCAGCCTGCTAATATACACACATATATATATATCAACTTCATAAAGTGAAAGTCACTATACCGAACGCATTGTTATGGAATTTATAGTTATAGTTTTATCTTCAAATTTGATATCGCAAAGCGTGAGTACTCAAGAAATGATATACTGGTCTTTCGATTTGCGTTTGATTCGTTATAGTGCCTTTGGCTTGTCAAAAAGAAACACTTAGGCCTGTTCATCTCGCATTTCTTGCGGTTATTGTTCTAACCCTTGTTTTATGTCACAAATAGATCTCGATAGCACCATGCCTTCTACTTTCGTATGTTACACATAGAACCACTGATGAACCTACGAGGTGTTTGTTTTGTTCGTATCTTTTAGTATTTTAACAGCCAGGAACGCGCCTTGCTTTAAATTGCTGGGAAGTAAGTACATGTAATTGAGATGATAAAAAAGCTGCATGTTTCTGCCCCACATTAAACCTCCAAAATCCTCATCATCGTGGTGGATTTTCAGCTTCTTCAATAATTTCGAATGTTTTGATGGGCTAATTAAACGAAAACCAAGCGAAAATCGAGCTTTCTTGAATTGGCATCTGAGACTAAGCTTCTCAGCTTAAGGGATGATGATCAGATAAGTAGGTGACCTGTTAATATCAAGATTGCTATGCGCATGCTAACATATAGCCCGTCAAAGCGGTGAATAGGAGATAGAAGCAGAAACCAGACCCTCCTTTGCCCTTGGTCTTGTATCAGTGACTATGCTACGGATGACGGCGGCTCGGGCTGCCGCTTTTCGGCTTGCGTCTGACTTGACTGTCAACAAACTGCGAACCATTGCCTTCAATATCGGCGTGCCTATGAATGCACGAAAAGCAGGTTTGCACGCTAGCATCGAGGCAGCCATGAATGACACGGTTGTCAAGTCAATGGAATCATTTCCTTCTACGTCTGCATCTACATCTCCATCCTCATCGGCCCCCTCTTTTTTCACTTCTGCCGCACCGTCCTTGACACCGGGTGGCGATGAACACGACGGCTCAGATCAGCATGTTGTCATCAGTATCGATCTGGGTATCCGTAATTTGGCTGTGTGTGCGCTTAGTGTGAACAAGCCACGTGATAATGGCATCCGTGGGAAAGTCAAAAGCGCAGAGAAGGCTAAAGCTGCTGCCAACGTAACCAGCATAAAGCGGCCACTCTGGGAAGACAAGCCACGGATCTTGTCGTGGTGTAAACACGATCTACTCCAAGTTTTAGTCAGCCAACGATACAAGCGGAATTCGCAGTCATTATCCTCCGTCTTCGTGCCATCAAAGTCTTCGGCCTCTGGTTCAGAACCGGTCGACTCGTCGAGCATCGTTGCAGCCGATGGCCAGCCAGTGATATTCTTGAACGATTTTGACACTCCAGATATCCCACGACTGGCCGTCCATATCGTCATGCAGATTCTCTTGCCGTTGCTAAGTAAGACCGCCGCCACAGTCAATGCCCCCGTGGCCACTGTCTTCATCGAGCACCAACAGAACCGCAGTACAGCGCGCCGTTCCGCAGCCCAGCATACTACCAACATGGTAAATGCTCTGGAAGCTAGTCTTGATGGTATCTTACAAAGCCTCAATGGCCTTGGCGCCAAAGTCCGTGTTGTTCATAGTGAGGACAACGATTCAACTAGTGGCGGACTTCCTAGTCGTACAAGTCTTGTTGGCTTTTCTATGCCTAATATGTTAATTGAAGCCGGGTCTCAAGATCATGGACGTGGCGTGCTTCAAAGCGAAGAGACTGCTATAACCATACCAGTACCATCGACAGAGTTGGTAAATGCTAAAAAAAGTATCCGATTTCTGGATAAGAGACATAGATGAGATACTTGCTTCCTTGGCAGCACGGAGAGCTAGTATCAAGGCACTGTCGGCCAAGCCAAAACCGACAAATGAAGAGAAAGAAAAGAAGAAACGGGAGAGAGAGCTGAAGAAAAAGGAGAAGGAAAGGGCGAGAAAGCAAAAGGAGAAAGAAAGAGAAAAGCGAAAGAAGGAGAAGGAAAAGCTACAGAGAGTAAAGGAGAAAGAGAGGGAGAAAAAGCGGAAGGAAGCAATGAAGAAACGTGACGCTTCGGTGAAGCCTCCTCCACCTTCATCTTCGATGCCTACAGTGCCCCATTGTAATCCGATGAGTCCAAACTTGAACGCTTTAGGTATAATAGACGAAGATGTCGAGTTTGGTGAAGAACGGATCGATGAAGATGACGAGGACGAGGAGGAAGACGAGGAGGACGAAGAAAATGAAGAAGACGAAGAAGAGGACGATGAAGATGAGAACGAAGATGACGATGAAGAAGTAGAAGAGGAGGAGGAAGAAGATGAAGATGAAGACACCGGCAAACCAATATCCAAACCAAAGACAAAAGTCTCGACCACCGTTCTCAAAAACGCCAAAATCGAAGTCTTATGTAAATGGCTCGAAGAAGACGCTATCGAACTAGCAACACCCCAAGTCCGTGAAATCGGTAATCGTTTTCTCGGAATTCCCTCTTCATCAACATCGACAACACAACCACCAGAAGAAGAAAAAGAAGTGGAAGGAGAAGAAGACTCTAGCTTCATCGTAATACCGAAACGAAAGAAACTCACGGAAAAGGAAAAGATTGCAAAACGCCGTGTTTATGCAGCGAAGAAACGACAGCAGAAAATGGATGATTTGGCTGATTGTGTACTTCAGGGACTCTACGTTTTACGTATGGCGGAAAATCGACGGGCTATGATGAAGTGGAATGTCACGCCCTTCTTAAACAATGAGCCAAAATAGATAGAATGGATAGACAGAATGTTTATTTGCTTTTGTTAGTATTAGAGTAGGTCACATAATATTGCTATTCATATAGTCAACTAGTTAATTATCGATAGTTATATTTTTGATATAAAGTTAAATAGCTATGTAAATTTATTTAGAAACGTGTCACAACAGACGCAAGAAGTGCAATAGGTTTGAAGAAGTGAGATATCAGAAGGAAGATATAGAAAAGGTTACATGAATGAAGATCAGTGAGTAATGAATGTTGAAGATAGAACTAGATGGTATATAAAAAGGAGAGACCACGAATATGTCTTAGACCGATTGGTACTCTGATTGAAGGTTATGTTTTAAACATGAAGAAATAAGAAAAAAGATATCCCATACAAAGTATCATATGGAAGAGAGAAATATAATAAAAAAATAGAAAGGGCAAGAATGCTATCGTTGAGATCGAAAAGAAAGAAGAGAAAAATCCGTAGAACATGGAATCATGTATTATTGAATGCTCAATGCACTGAGAAAGCCATGGTAAACAAGAAGATGGAGGAGACGAGGTACAAGTACATGGATAAAAGATATTCAGCCAGCTCAATCGGGCTTCAGGTAAGATAAACACAAAATCATCCTGTGTTATGGGCTTTGGTTACTCTGTCCGGAACTGCCCGACGTTGTGCTACCGGTGCTACCTGAGGTGCTTCCGTTGCTGCCACTGCCACTGCTGCCACTAGTGTTGTTCTGGTCTGTCGACTTGGGGGCCGCCTTGTTGCTCATCGAAACAGCTAGACCCAGTCGATATACCAATGATAACAGCACTACAGCAATACAGATCCAGTACCGCTTACGCTTGCGCCACCGCTTCTTTTTGCCGCCCTCTTCGAGTTGCCCGCCGGCTGGGTTGATCCAGTACGCTGTGCTCCATGGCCGGTCACGCGGAGCGTCTGACCCATATATGCGCTGTTGTTCGGGATCACGTGACGGATTGTTCATCTGCATGGACTGTGGCGCTGTGACATGTGATGGGGTTCTGTTTACATGGCTACCAGCGGAATTATGTGCTACGCTAGCGGTAGAGGTTGACCGGATAAGTCCTGTAGCTGAGCTTGCTGTCATACTGGGTTGGAGGGGCGCTGTGCTATTAACAGACGCAGATCGCGAGACACCTGTGTTACTGGTGTTGGGACGTGAGTGGGCGTCTGATGGCTCATATGGTGGTGGTGGGCCATAGGCTTCCAAAGTTTGGGCTTGCCATGGGCCTAGACCTGTCGGTGCTGGTGCAGCAGTACTGGAACTGCCACCGGCTGCAGAAGAAGGACCGGCTATCACGGAGGCACCTGCAGATGCGCTTTGTGGGACTGCATTGAGTGGAAGACCGCTGCCTGGCATGGCGAGGTGATCAACTTTGCGGTCACCGCTGGCCTGCGTATGTGTTGACATGGCAGTAGGGGCAATATCGCTAGCTGCTGAGGGATTGCGGTGTAATGATGAGCTCGAAGGTGCGTATTGAGAGCCACCGGGAACAAGGCCGTTGGCGGAACCGGGAGCGGAATGGAAGTCGTTCATAGGGTAGGCGGCGTCAGGAATTGGGTCGGATGGGTGGATGGGAAGATCATGGTGGCCACTTTGTTGCATCGAGCCGCTGCGGCTGAGACTTGGAGAGGCGTTCGAAGGTGATATCGGAGATATTGGGAGGTTGTTCATAGATTGCGGCGTAGGAGATAGGGAATTGGACATACCCATACCCATATCCCCGAAGCCGGTATTTGAACCAAAGCCAATTCCGCTGTTCGAACCGTAGGCCATGCCAGTTGTATTCTGGCCGAATCCCATACCCGTGTTCATTCCGGAATTTATGGTCATGCCCGTATTCGAACCGTAGTTAAGACCAGTGTTGGATCCGAAGCCCATACCGGTTGTGTTTTGGCCAAATCCCATACCAGTAGGGTTGGAACCGCCGCCGTAGGACGGATTGGAGCTATAATCAGACCCAAAGCCAATGCCGGTGTTAGATCCAAAGCCCATTCCCGTATTCATGCCCGAGTTCATGCCCATGTTACCACCATTGTTAGGTCCCATACCCATACCAGAATTTGAACCGAAGCTCATACCAGTATTTGAGCCAAATCCCATACCCATTCCCATACCCATTCCCATACCCATACCCATCCCAGTAGCTCCGCCATGACTTGGCCCAGAGCTACCGTCGTTGGTAGCAAAATCGGATTTTGACTTCGATGGATCGGTAGTGTAGTGAGTGGTCGTATGATTAGTGTTATTTGGCGAGGAAAAGTCAAGGCCAAGACCGCTGTTCGATCCAAAGTTCAAGCCAAGGCCTGAGTTAGAGCCGAAGTCAAGACCTAGACCAGAGTTAGATCCAAAGTCGAGGCCAAGCCCAACACTTGGCCCTGAAGGCAGGTCGGGTAGAGTGGTGACTGGAATAGGTAGCTCCGAGTCCTTTGTGTCCTTTGACATCTGTGGCTCTAAATACGTCGAGGAAGATTCTGTGGTTACTGGAATAGGTGCATTTTCCGGTAGACTTGCCGGCAGCTCGGCAGAAAAAGACGGGCCTGGCTGTTGTGACTGAGTAGGAGTAGAAGAAGAGGCGCCGACATCAGGTAAAGCTCCAGTCCGAGTTGTGGTAAGAACTGGCGAGCTAGTATCCGGCATCTCAACGGGTGTCGAGACGTCCTGAGCCGGAAGTTCAGCAGGCATGGCGTGATTGATAGATTATGTGAAGTTCCGAGGAGTATTCTAGAGGCGAAAGAAGAACAAAGTGACGAGTGAGTTGACTGAAGACTTTAGCTAATTCGAGTACCGAAACACAGACTCTCTGATGATGTCGTATTGAAAAGCAATGCAATATAGTTCGAACCAAAGCTCTGTGCTCGAGAAGCAAACGAATGGCGGTTGGACGTTGATGTTGTCGTTTGATAGAGAAGAAAAAGATCTATATCGTCATGAAGAGAGTGGTCTGGATATCAAGAAAAGAGAAGAAGAAAGAGAAATGGCCAATATGATCATTTATCGTAAAAAGAAGAATAGAAACAAGATACAAAGCAACAAAACAGCAAATGAGGTCGGCTTCTCTAGAGCAAAATGGAAATTCAACGAAAACAACGGACAGGACAAAGACTAAGCCAGGATAAAAAATGGGTGGATGTAAAAATAAAAAAATAAGAGACAAGAACGAGTGCTGGATGAGCGAACAGAAGATCGACAAAGAGAAGCAAAAAGAGGAAGAAACGAAAAATAATAACGACGATGATGTCAAAACTCAATGGCGTCCTATCTTGAAGAGAAAAAAAAGAATATAGAAGAAGATGAAGAATAAACAAAAAGATCAAATCGGAAAGAAAGAGACAAACGCTTGCTAGCAACTACTTCTTCTGGTTGGATTCCAAATGGCTTGATGGAAGGGGAGGTTGCAAAATAGCCGCTGTAGTTCTAATCCCACTAGCCGTAGTTACGCTTCGAGTTAGACCAAGTTCCAAATTTCCTGGGAATCACCACCCGCAAAAAGAAGGATATTCTGATAATTAGTGTCTTCTTTTTCTATTTCTTCTTCTGCCTCTACAGAACCACCAGAATTCTGGGGCGGTGGGTTTCCCGTGGGAAAGCAGTAGTTTCTAGACTAGAACAAAGAAACTAGGCAAGAGCGATGGCAAAGAAAGAAGAAAAAGCGGAAGGAGTCGTGAACGATCCAGAACCGTAGAGTGGACGACAATTGATGAAGAAAAGAAGATAATTCCAAGAAAAAAGAATAGAATGATTTGTTTGTATAGCCTTTCTTTGCTTCCTTCTTGATTGTTCAGGAGACAAAAAAGAAACAAAAAAGGAGGATGAAGGAAAACAGCTTGTTAAGAGAAGATAAAAAGACCAGAAAATAACGTGGTGGGTGGTTTATGCACGCTAAAGTGGCAAACAAACACCGAGATATCGACTGATGGGATGGATTAATGCAGTGCAATAGGTTCGCCAGAAGGCTCAGTTGGGCCTTTAGGAAAATTGGCAACAGAAAAATGAGACGAAAAAGAGAGGGGAGAGAGAGAATAGCTCTTGTGGGCTTGGAACTTTGACGATAAAAGCTGGGACAGACGGTATGCCTAGCGTTGAGCAGTGCTTGCCAGTCGGAGTACTTGATGATGCGGGTTAAGACAAGGAAATAACAGAAAGAGAAAGAAATGGTGGCGGCAGCTGTAATAATGTTGCTAATAATGGCCAGTGTTGCTGCGCCTTCGGCACTAAAGCTTCAACCCAGGAAAGGGAAAAATAAGAAGAACAACGACAAATGACAGAAGACAACCTTTTTAGTCCAAGGCGACGAAAAGTAAAGACACAGAAGATACAAGAGAATACTTGTTGTCAAGGGATAATAGCTACTAATACAAGTTCAGGTGAGGGGTCCATAGGCTGAGAAACGGCATTGCCTAGTGAAGGATGCTCATAAAAGAAGATATATATGGTGACAATTCTACATACACAGTAATAGAGGTACTGAGCAATGCACTAGTAGCAAATAATTCAAATTATTATATTTGTTCGTCCTATCTAGAGAAAAGAAACAAAGAACGACAATCAAGATCAGATTTCCAGCAAGCAGGATAAGGAAAAAAGAGAATGGGAAAAAAGATGGCTACGGCGGGCTGTGTTTAGCCATGTTTCTATTATTACTCTAACTATTGCTAGAACTAATATGTATACATGTGGTCATCTTCTATCTTGCCCAAGAAGGAAATAAATCCCGGTCTTGAGGGCTTTGTTGAATTTTCAGGTTCAAGCTTTGAACAACACATGCGGAACAAAGATAAAATATAAATTAATGAATAAATATATGCCGGCTACTAAGCGGAAAAAGCTTTCGAGGCCTTTGTTCTAGAAAAAATAAGACAAAAAGGTAGTATCAGCAAAAATACAAAACTCACAAACTGTATATAAAACAAATGAGCGCAATAGATATAATTGCAATAGTGCTTATATTCAGGTTCAGGCAAGCCAAGATCTCACAAGTGTAAAAAAATAAAATAAAAAATAGACGCACTGAGCTGTAAGGGCAACGTTCTTTATTGGCAGGTCAAGATTTTGCTATCAACAAGATCTTCCTCAAGGTCCCCGGCTCGAACGCCTGATGGGATATGATCTGCACAGAATTCCACAAGCCACCGCAAGAAAAAGAAGAATAGGACGCATGAGATAATCTCAATGCCAAGTTCTAGACCAAGGAAAAAGATTATACTTACATGTGGTATATATCTGTATGTATGATACTTAGTATTTAGGGTTACTTAGCCGCAGATGAAACGTTAAGAAAAAGAAAAGATGATCAGGCTAGCGCAAGTATAAGACCTTTGCCTAAGTTCTGTGCAGTGAGCTCGATCTGCAAAACAAACGGGTTCGTTCTTTCAAGCAGATTGCAAATACATATACACTGTTTGCCATTCTATATTCTCTTCTCTTAAGGAGGGAAATGTTTGCTGTCCGCATGAGTGTTTAAATCATTATATTATTCTGGCTGTATGCTTGGATTGCTAATCAGGCATGCTTTTCCGCATTGGACCAATATCCGAAAAAACAAAGACAAGCAGGAAAAAACAAGCAAATATTATACATATAATAAACCATATTGTTCCTTACTTCCTCGGTAGCCCTTTCGATAGAATATTCATCCAACTATAGGCCGACTCTCTTCTCTCCCGATTGTTTAATAACAAAGACAAACATGAGGAAAACAAGAGGACTTGGCCAGGCTTAAGATAGCCGGCTGACCGCCTAAAAAGTTAATTATATGCGTTACTCCGCGGCCTCTAGGTTTCTACAAAGTTTGCCCAAGGTTATCTATATATCTATAATGCGAGCTGAAGATAGTTGTACTTAGTTATTCCCACTGGCAAGCAGAAAGCAAGTAATATCAAATTATCTCAAAATGATAGAAGATGTGGAAAAAAAAACGCCAAGGCCCGTCAACTTGATCGCAGGGATAAGCTACCAATTCAGCGAGATAAACAGGAACCGACTTGACGTGGCGTGTAAGTGGATAGGCTCGTTTCATATCAAAGGTTCAATATGCATCATGTATATGTATTGTTACTGCATGGCATGGCATGGCATGGCATGGCATGACATGGCCAAAGAACTGGATACATCAAGTAGCCTTGATATATCTGTATAGTTGTACCTGTATATACATATGTATGTACTTCTAGTAGTATAGTTGTGCATACATGCTACCATGATATCTCTATTTCTCTGCCCTGAAGAGGCTTGAATAGTGTAGTATTTATTGCGCTACGTCACCCACTTACTTACATACAAGTACTGCATATAATTTGACTCGTAGTAACATAAAAATACAAAGCTCTTTTCATGCTGTTTTTCTGTATTCAACTCTTGCCTCTATCACTAATAGTCAACATGACTTTTACAAATCATTTGATACTTCAAACCAAACCAAACCAAACCAAAAATTAAAATTTATAACGATATCTTTCACAGAAGATCATTATCGACTTTACTAGTACAACTTACAGCTAATTCGCAGTAAACCTAATTTTCCCTTCTAATTGGGCCAAAAATTGAAATCCAGACGGGAGGCCTTTTTTTTTCCTTTTTCATGCCTTTCGTTTTTTATTTCTCTGCTAGGGTGCACGTCAATTATGTGGCTCAGATCAAAAAAATTAACACAAAAGAAAAATAATGCTACAAAAACAATGCCTGATTTCCTAGAACCCCCCCTTACCATTTTGCTTTCTCCAAAGCTCTTCATGTTACTTCTTTTTTTATGTATAGAAAGTCTTCATTATTTCACATGTCATCAAGACCAAAAAAAAAAAAAGGCCAAGGAAACTCCATTTTACAAAATCATGATGTCATAACCACATTTTTCCATCCCTTCAACTAACTTTCAAATATTTCCAAATCACTTGTCGAGTCCAAAACGATGCACTCCCTTTTCTTTTCACTAGCTATGATAAAAGTTTATATCCATCATTGACTAACATCAGCAATATAACTAACTCGTTCACTATGTACTAGTTCATAAACTTGCTAACCCCCTTCTTATCCTTCCCCCCTCTTCCTCTTCCTGTTCCTACCCGAAACAACCCTGGCTCTAATTCTCACCAACGAAATCTAGAGCGCTGACGCGTACATATTTTAAGAAAAAAAAGATGTTTTCTTTTACTTTCAACTAGTTAGTGCATTTTTTCTAATTCCCATTACTGTCTTGTAGTTCTAAGGATAAATAACAAAATGGAAAGACTTACTTTATATTACATATAGTATAATCAAAATGAGAAGCAAATGTGTAGATACTAGATCGATGTACCATAGTTATCTCGATATTTTTTTGCTTCTTGCTTAGTATAAAGTTGATGTTCTCATA
>RHDR01000432.1:0-27132 GCA_009806295.1 Davidsoniella neocaledoniae
AAAACAACCTCGATCACCGGAAAAATTAGGACGATACACAGCTGAGAATATCGGCTGCAGGTAAAGATTGCATGGGCGCCAAGGTAGGAAGGATACATTAATACGTTCATGGGCTTTACCATTCTTGCTCAGGCCGGCAACTTCTGGATGGTGACAAGCGTTACCAAAGTCTAATAGCTGGTCCAAAGCATGCGACAAGCACCTGCGATGTTTCGATTCGGATAATTCCCAAGACAACACTTGCTGCGTTTCCGTTCATGTTTCTCCTTTTTTTCCGTCTGTTTTCATATCAGGGTTTTGATACTGTAATTCTCAAATGACTATTCTTCTTTAGGCTTCATTTGCGAGTAAGGTTGTTTCTGCGCGCTTGGTAGCGAAAGAAGGAGCGGAACAACCAGAAAGCATGCTTAACACTGATAGAAATAAGCTCACAGGCGACATATGGGAAAGTGACAGTAAGTAACCAGGGTGGCGGATTTAACCTGTAGCTTCTTTTTGTTTTGTTCTGATTCTTTTCTGTTCAAGCGATGAGGTTATTTGTGAAGGCTTGAAAGATGCTCGCCGCAATATTCATGATACCGTCTTAAAGTCAGGCGTGATCTCCATCAGCACATCATTGTAAATAGAAGATTGGCGTATGAACATCGTCTTTTTTAGGCTGCGTGATTTTCTAGTCATCTGTTTATCTCTCTATACACACTAAAAAGACCTGACATACTGAATGTTGGCGGCGATCAGGGTCTCGCCTATTTTTGCTTAAGACTCCATAGGCTGCACTTTAGTAATGGTTGATAATCGTCTCGATAGGAGAAATTGAGTAGTGAAGTAGCCTAGAAACTTCATGATAACGCCCTGTTGAAGTGAAATATTCTTACTCTACTCCTTGGTATGTGACCGGTTGAAAGCGATCAAACAAAGCACAGGCGGCCTGAGCCCGAGAATGGGTCAGCTTGTTTAACCCTGTCTACCCCCGCTAACCAGACCTGGTGTCGTCCAAGCGCTGTCAGTAGAAGTAGGCAGGCAGGCAAGTAAGTATCGAGTGGAAATGGACTCTTGTTTGGTCTTGGCAAATCGATGTTACACTGTATGTTAAGTCTGACAGTAAGTTGGGACGGCCATACTAGACGACCCCCCCTCCCCTTACTTTTCCTTACTATGCAAGTATTGAAGAATAGTACCATAGTTCAACATTGAAAAGGTCTCTGTCTCTAACCCTCTAGCAGCTATGGTGTATGATCGTCAATCTTGCAAGTAGAGTCTTCAAATGCATGCTCGTTATTTAGCATCATCACGGACTTAGTTATGCCCATGTCTAATGCCCATGCTAGGATTCCGCTTCTAGAATGGCATGATTGTTGTTTTGTAGGGATGTTTAGGCTAGAAAGAGACTAAACCATGATCATCAACTTCTGGGTATAAGAGTGCTGGGCCGCCGGTGTCTTTGGATCGTCTTGCTTTCGTCTCTTCTCTTCATCTCGATCACCATCAACTCTTTGACGCTTCTTCGCTTCTCTTTCTTTCTTTTCTTCAAAGTTCTGTGAACTGATACCTTTCTTTCTCTTCTTCTCACTATCAATTTTTTCTGTCCTTTACAGTCCGCTAGTCGGTATTTTTTCTTCTTTTTTTTTTCTTATTCTTTTAGACTATTCTTTTTACTACACACTCTTTCAAGCGTCAAGCAGTCTTGCCAACTCCACATCTTCACCAATATTACATCAACATTAACAATGTCTGCCTCTAAGACCTTCATCCTTTACACTCTTTTGGCTTTTGCCGAGGCCCGTTTCGGCCAGGAGCAAACTCCTGTCTCCGCCATTTCTTCTCTGAGCAACTTCGGTAGCCCTGGTCAGGCCGCCACCCTTGCTGGTGGTGTTCCTGGTGTTCTTCTGGCCGCTGCCAACCCTTGTGCTAAGCTGCAGCTGGCTGACAAGATCGTTACTCAGCTGGGCACCGACCCTTCGGTTATTGATGCCGCAGCCAAGCTGGTTGCTGCTGAGCGCAACTTCAACCCTTTTGTGGTCAGCATCGACTCTCTATGTGCTGATACTTCTCTGCCTGCCACCGAGTCTCTGCGTGGTATCGTGCCTCTGATGGATCCCGCCGTTACTGGCTCTGACATTGAGAATGCCAACTCGGCTACCTCGCTGACTACCCCCTTCGATGCCAACGGTCTGTCGGTTGCCGAGGTCGTCATTGCTCAAGGCTTCAGTAACTTCACTGCTGTTGATGCTAGTGGCAACAAGGTCGATCTGTCTGGCCTGGCTACTGGCACTGGCTCTTCACCTAATTCTACTGCTACTGCTACCACTTTCTCCTCTACCACCGCCACCTCTACCACCAAGAACAACGCAGTTTCTACCACCATGATTACCGTCACCGTTACTCGTGACACTTGCTCAACCTCTACCACCAGTAAGGCCAACGCTGACGTCGCTGCTACTACTACCACTTCCACTACTAGCTCTGTGGCTGCTGGCTCTACCGATACTCCTGCCGGCATCAATGCTGGAACTACTGGCAACACCACTCTTTCTGGCGTCGATTTCGGTCTCTGCAACCCTACCATCGCCGTGAGGGTGGTCTGAACGGTCGCAAGGCTACTGAGTTCACCTTCCAGGCCAACGACCCCAAGATCGAGGCTATCCAGCAGGAGGCCCTGAACCCCAACATCATCACCAACCGTATCTGCGACGAGCTGACTAACCAGTGCAAGTCCAATGACGCTGCTAAGACTGCTTGCTTGGCTGCTAAGGCCAAGGTCGCCGCCATTGGCTCGCCTGCTGACCGCAGCGATTCTACCGTGACTGTCTGGAACGAGGCTTTGGGCTTCACTGACTAAATCAGTGCGCTTAAACTTTAATCAACTACACAAGGGTCGGGAACTGTCTTTTAGGCTTAGAAGCATACACACTCACAACTATAAGCCCCTTTTAATTGGTAATTTAACATGACGACAAGGCAACTGGATGGCGCTCGGAGCAGGACAAAGAGCAGCCTTTTGCTAGCGCATGGAAGGGATAGGCCCTTTTTATAGGAATTAATTTGCAATACAAAATAATGTCAAGATTCCACGTGCTTTTGTAAAATGAATTGCTTATTTGTGCATATAGTTAAGTTATGTCATTTATCATTACTTTTTGGTAGTTACATAATTTATGAAACATTGTGTAACATCAGACTCGTTAGTCATAATTGTGAATGATGTCGGCTGTTTCCTTCTTGCTATCGAGCCGTATAACAGTTTTTTTTCTTTTTTGATTTTCTCCCTTGTCATAGTAGATAGATGCGCTTTATTTCCTTTTCCTTTCCTTCCTTCTAGTTTGGCAGCAAAAGAGCTTCACGGCCACGAGCCTTGATGATACCCCACGTTCCGCGGTAATGGTAGTGCACTTGCAACACCTTTTCTTGCAACGGCGCCGGATCCCAAAAGCCGGGAATATGACTCTTACGAATTCCAGCCGGAATGTCTAGGCGGCCATCACCGTCAACGAGGGCCGCAATCGCAATCTTGACGTCGGCAACCTCTGAGCCGGACCAGCTACCGTCAGCTAACTCGACGCCATATTTGGCGTCAAGAATGACGAGTCCACCCTTCTTAGCCTCCCGTTTTTGACGTGACTCAACATAGTCTTCAATAAGGAACTTAAACTCCTCAGCATCGATGCGCTTCTGCGCAACATACTGGGCTACTACTTCTGGGCTACGCTCCAACTTCTTCTTCACACGTCTGAAACGCAGCCAGCGATTAGTTAGCTGGCTAGCAGCAACAGCCACAAATGGCGCAGCAACCGCTGCCCAGAAGCCAGCAGTTTGGGGAAGTATGGCGCGTGGAGCGACTAGAAGCGGGAGACTAATGGCTTGACTTAGGCGTGACCAGTAAAGTGATACGTGTACGTGGTACACGCTGACAGAAACTTCGAGGCCAAGACGCGAAAAGAGGCCGACCTGCCATAGGTTACGGAGAGCCAGATAGCCATCCGCAAAGGCCGTGGCAGCGCTGCTCGCACAGACTTCAGCCTCTAACCGGGAGGGAGTCTGGACTGGAGCCAAGAAGGGTATGTCGCGTGAGTAGCGCACATAGGCAGCATAGGCATCACCCGGCATGGCAGTAGCCGAGAGCGCCCAAGATCCATTTCCAGCGAAGGACGCCTCACGGTCCATTCCGCGGATACCACTTTCACCACGCGGGATATCTGCGTAGTTGGTGGTTGCCCAGCGTTCGCATGGAGTAGTCTTGTAACCAATCTCGACGCTTGGTGTTGTCTTGAGAGGGAATTGGAACTCGGCGTAGAACCACTTGCGACTTTCTCGCGTGAACTGACTGAAGAAGTTGCACACTTTGCCATTACCGAAACGCCAATCCCCCGAGTCTACACGCAAAAACGCTGTTCCGGGGCCAACACGGCGGTAGACCCCGGCACCCAGTCGCGGAATGCCGCCAGTAACATAGCGGCCGTTAGTAACGCTAGCCTCAAAGTTCCATGGCTGGGCGCTGTAAGGGGGGTATAAAGGTATGAGAAACGCGGGCAGTCAGTGCACGATCTGGAATGACATCAGACTCGATCTCTATGGCACTCTTGGTCCAGCGATCTTCAGCCGGAGTCTCGATAGTCTCAGCAGCAGCTCGGGCACGGTGTATAATCTCCTGTCGGACCCGAACAGAGACTAGCGGTGCGCAACGAAGCTCGCCAAGTTGCACGATCCGGTGGCGTGGAATAGTTAGCGGCAGAAGCGGCTGGAAGCGGTCGGTGAGCAGCGAGGTAGTGGCTGTGTTCTGTGTCAAGCCGTCAACCAGGCCATACAAAGAAGCGGCCACAGTGACTGTTGGGATTGCCATGAAGTACATTGCCTCGTCACGGACTGCTTGCTGGTGTGTCGAGTTGCGGTGGCGCTCCTTTTCCTTCTCCTTCTCTTCGGCTTTCTTCTTGTTAGTGATCCTAGATACAAGGCCGCCGATCTTCTCCCGCGCTGCCTTCAACTGCGTCATCGGGAGAACACGGTGCACCGGGACTGGAACTGTCAATGACTGGCTCAACGAATAGTCAAGGGTCTTGAAACCATTGGCGACATCAGCGCGGCTCGGCACTTCACGGCGATTCACACGACGCTGCAATTGTCTATACAACTTGGACGCATCGACACGGATGCCGACCTCGGAGCTACCGTAGACGACCTGCTGCATCTTGGCACGCAGCTTCTCCTCAACTACAGCATCGTAGTTTCCATGGATCTGTACATCAGCCACATCACCCTCCTCGTTGAACATGTCGTACTCGGCTCGGCGCTGTGGATCCATGAGTGTCTCATAAGCAACTTGAGCTTTGAGGAAAAGACTAGTCGCCGATGCACGGTATTTGCTAGAATGGTTATCTGGGTACAGCAGTATGAACTGGCGATAGAAGGCGCGCCGGATCTGATCCTGGGTCAAGGCAGAAGACCGAGGGAGACATAGAATATCATAGTGATCGGGTTCAACATAGTCGTAATCAACGTCGGTGGCAGCAAAGACTTTCTCGGTATCAGTAGCCTCGGCTCTTTCGGTGTCAGAGTCCTCCGCATAGGCCGGGATATCGCCAGCGTCGGTAACCTTGGTAAAGACAGACGAGGCATCGTCGAAACCGAATTCAAACTCACGACGGGTAGTGGCGAACTGTTCGTTCAGTGAGAAGCGCGACTCGGCTGCGCGCAACGACGACTGGTAGGGTGAATTAGCTGATATCGTAGATTCTTCGTGAGCCCGAGAACGCGATGACGTGCCGTGAGACCGTTCGCGCTCGTTGCGCCGAGATGAACGGCCGGACTTGGTACGGGACGAAGACTCCTTAGGCGGCATGTTGTATAGACGATATAGAAAGTTATTGCTTGCAAGCAAAGAAAGCCGCCCCTTCTATTAGCTACAAACGCAATATTATTTGGTGCTAAAAAGACTGTCAACGCAAAGCTTTGGCACAAGAAAGAGAAAGAGAAAAAGATGGTGGACGAAACGACGGGTGAGTTCAAGCCTTCATATATATGGCTTACAGCTTACTGTTACTCAGAGCAAATCCCGTAGTGGTCTTTCTGCAGAAAGTAAAACTAGCTGTGCCGCCTCAAAAGCAGGGCTGTGGCCCAGCCAGTCATCCAAATCTGTCCATCGGTCCATTCATCATCATCGATCCACCAACCGGTGTCCAAGCCTCTCCAGTACAAGCTGCCGACAAATCAGAAAGACGCCATCACTGCATTCATGGCTTGTCTTGAGTGGCGTCAGGGGTGGTCCTAGCTGGTTGGTGGCAATGAAACTTTGGGTTTAGTTGTATGGAGGGTTAGTCTGCTTAGAAGCTAGAAGCTACTATAGCCTGTTGACATAGAACGCATTGTTGGCGGTTGTGTAGCCGCCCGTGAATAACAAAGTTATTCGTAGAAGTGCTGTTTGTTATTGTTGAGGAAGAGGAGGGGCCCATTGTTTTTTGTTAGCTTTTTTGTTAGCACAAATCCTTGTAAAATCAAGCACTGTCTTAGTGGGGTTCCATTAGGCCTTTGTACTAATCTTAACCACTACGTTTTAACCACTGAAGTTGGCCCTTAAGCTCCTGTTCAGCGCTACCTTAGAGCTCTGTATAACGTCTCCAAGAGACTAAGATACAATGTCTCTCCCAGCCTCTTGTTTAACTTTGCAATTGGATGCCTCAATCCATAGCCATCACTAACTACATCTACATGTATTAGTACTACAGTATTAGCATAAGCTAACTAACCCGCTGTCTGTGCGGGGCCCTAGTTTTGTAAAGAGTCAATCAAAAAGAAAGGCGGTCGGTTTCAATGCCACTCGTTCACCTCCTTGGCCCTTGTAGATCCAGGCACAAGTATCGTCCATAGTGATGTGTGTCATACATACTCTATGCGACTCATTCCATGAAGCCTGCCGGCAGGTGAAACAGGAAGCATAGTTTATCCAGTCTCGTTTCCATAGTCTTCTAGAAAGCTCTTCGGTGGAAACAGAGTCGTAGAACGCCAACAACAGAACTCACTAGGGTGCCGAGTGAATCCTAGATATCACATACTACAGCACATCACATAAGTCCTTCCTTATTTTAGCGGGCAGACAAATCAACCCTATCACCCAAGACCGGGTTCCTGTCCTCCATACAGATATATGCAGCCATTCAACGCGTCCTCATTTATAAGAACCATGGCTTCTATGACACTACCGACGCCTGCCAGTCTGTCGTACAGGTTGTAAAAACCTCCAGTCAGCCCTGTCCTTGGACGAGCCATTCATCCATCTAGCCTACCTTGTGTATATCACGTGACTGTGTAGTTTCCCTTGAGCCAAGTAACTATCATTGAGCATCTGCCGTTCTGGCACAAAGCCGAAGTCGCGAAGACTACGTAACAGTTTTAAATCTGCAGGTTCAATAGTCAGCCTAATATAATACACACACAAATGTGCTGCCCAACTAGCCAAGGGAGATAGTAGGATATTCAAGAAAAAAATCAAACCAAATGTTAAAGCGGGTATTCCACGCAAAACCCGAAGGGCCTATAGTATGGGAAATCAACGAACAAAGCAGGGAAGCTACCGCAGAAGGAAGCTCGCTGTTTCCCTTGCTCCATAACGTCAGAGCTCTTTTTTATTTGTAAGAATCGCAACTGGCCATCGCCCTTCCCCTCCTCTATATCTTTTACTTGCAAATACTTATGTTTTTTTCTTCTTTTTCTAGCCCAACGATTCATATTCACCATGTTCGCCCGGTCTGTTATGCGTGTTGCCCGGCCTCTGCGTCAGGTAAAAATCAATTTCACTATAACCCAAGTATCCCACTATCCACTCTACAGTACCGGCCGCAGGCTCTCCCAGCACAAGGTGCAACCTCAGCCTTACACTGCTTAGATCCCAATCTTAGGGCACAAAACGAGCCAAGTGAACGAATCAGTTGCTAATCAATGTCTTGCCTTGTGGCCTGGTTTGTCCCAATGAACAGCAGATCCGCACTTTTGCTGCCGAGGCCCCCAAGCCTACCCCCGAAGCGCCCGCCGCTGCTGCTGCCGCGAAGCCCAGTTCTAGCGCTGGCCTATACGCTGCCGGTGCTGCTGCCCTAGCCGCCGGTGGTTACTTCTTCACCAGCTCCGGTAGTCCCAGCGCCGCTAAGGCTGCTCCCGCTGCGCCTGCCGCCGTCAAGAAGACTTTCACTGGTGGTGAACAGGGCTGGATTGGCCTAGAACTTGCTGAGGTCAAGGACCTATCGGGCAACACTAAGCTGTTCCGCTTCAAGCTGCCCGAATCTGATGCTGTTTCTGGTGTCATCTTCACCTCGGCTATCCTGGCCAAGTTCAAGGCCGAGGGCCAAAAGGCTGTCATCCGTCCTTACACTCCTACCAGTGATGAGGGTAAGATACTTCGCCCATCTTGAAATTTTTTGAAGCTTCCAATGCTAACTTCACTGCTCACAACTGATAGATGCCAAGGGCTACATGGACCTGATTGTCAAGAAGTACGAGGGCGGCCCCATGTCTTCTTACTTCCACGACCTCAAGGTTGGTGACAAGCTGGATCTCAAGGGCCCTCTGCCCAAGTACGGTTGGTCTGCCAACAAGCACCCCGAGATTGCCCTGATTGCCGGTGGTACTGGTATCACTCCCATGTACCAGCTGCTGCGCGGCATCTTCAGCAACCCCGAGGACAAGACCAAGGTCACTCTGATCTTCGGTAACGTCACTGCCGACGACATTCTGCTCAAGGCTGAGCTCGACAAGCTCGAGAACACCTACCCTCAGCGTTTCCGTGCCTTCTACTTGCTGGATAAGCCTCCCTCCGGCTGGACTGGCGGCAAGGGCTTCGTCACCAAGGAGCTCCTCAAGACTGTCCTGCCCGAGCCCAAGTCTGAAAACATCAAGGTCTTTGTCTGCGGCCCTCCCGGTCTGATGAACGCTGTCTCGGGTAACAAGGTTTCCCCCAAGGATCAGGGAGAGCTGTCTGGTGCTCTAAAGGAGCTGGGTTACACCTCTGAGCAGGTTTACAAGTTCTAAAGCACGCCTTGTCAATGAACATCACAACTATTATTGATACTACTAGCCACTCGCTTTTTTCTCTCCCCTTGTATTGCTATTGTTACATTTAATACATTTGTCAAGATGATTCGATGTGAATATATCATAAGTGTGAAGATAGTTTACGTCAACGTATATAATTAATATGTCGCCAGTTTTCCACTACAGTCATGATGAATTATAATATTCATGTTTTCAATTGCATAGAATGATATCGTTTTGATGTACATTAATATGATAAAAGGCAGTACGAAGACAGATCAAGACAAAGACAATTTGTTTATGCAATATATGGTTGTATTGGCTGTACAAGTCAAATGTATAAAAAATGGTAGTGATGTGGGTTATATAACTTGGGGGGTATTAATGTATGGTGTCATTCGAGCACATGGGCTACTACTTACTAACTACCAGTAACAGTAGCGGTAAGCAGTAAGCAGTTCAGTAGCCATGTGCCTGGAGCAAAGACTACCGGTGGTCAGCACCATCTACTCCGTTGGCTACAATATTTGTTGGGCTCATTTTAGCATCGGTAAGTAACTGATAATCCGCTCCGTTAGAATCAACAGGCTGTTTGTTGTTGGAAACCACATCTTGGCTCCCTCTTCGCATGAAGCCAGTTTCTGAATATAATGTCATGGTTGGCGTATTTGCTTGGCTTCCGCCGCGCTGACCGTGATAGTGCACCACTTGTGGGGGTACTTGTCCTGCCTGAATACCTAATTGGTCTTTGGGGTAAGGATCTAAGTCTTTGCTAGAAGTTGAAAAGGTCGATACTACTGGTTGGTTGTATCCAGCGGTATTGGTGATAGTGTTGGTGTTCGTGTTAATGGTAGGTACTGGGTCTGGAAATCCTGCGGAATGTTCTGCTTGCGTAGGTGTGCCACCGTCGTTTGGTGATCCGGCTCGTTCAGCAGCCATGGCATTTGCTAGGCCATTCATACCGCCCTCGATATCCCGCAGAAGACGGACGTAGGCTTCTGGTACAAGGCCGCTTTCTTTAGTTTTGGGGTCTTCGGCTACTAACCATCCCTCTCCGTGTCGATAAGAGATAAGAATGATCTGGCCCTCGATGAGCGGGAGCTCGTTTTCATCTTCCCGTTGGAAGTCATACAAAGCGACGGCCTTGCCATGCATTTCCTCGTCCGGTGAGGTTATGGTAAACTGATAGTCTCGGGAGTATCGGGATTGATCGCCAGGGAAAGCAGGAGATGATGCGCAACTAGAAGAGTCGGAGTCAGCGTCGTGGTTTCCAAACAGTCGAGACTGCTGACCGCTGCGAATATCGTAGTGGTGATGATTGTGGTTGCGGTTGTGGTAATGGTATTGGGAAACGTACTCGTCGTTATCGATGCCGTCATCAAGCTGGCTGGGATAATAGCTGTCATTAGGGTCGACATAATATCCAGGGTCAACAGAATAATTGGCATCCATGGATGGCCGGGAGTAGGCCGCTGAGGTTGATTTGTGCTTGCGGTGACGAGAGCTAACCACGGGACTCTGCAGATCCTCGTCCTCCGACCATGGTGGACCGTCAACTAGATGGATAGGAGGCACGTCTGTTGAGCGGCCATAGTAATCGGCAGGCCAAGACTCTGAGTCCCAGTTCATTTTGCCCTCCCAGGGGGCCGGAGGATCCGAGAGCCGCCTTTGTTCGTTTGCCGGTGTGCTTACACCAGACGCGGGAGCGGATGGTTCGAGAGGTGGGCCATAGTGAAGCGGATGTGATGAGGGGTAGGCGAAGTCACGGACCATAGCGTATGGTAGGCTCGAGGGATACATTGGAAAGACATTTGAGGGCGGTCGTGATCGCGAGGGGACAGAAGTGACTGAGTATTGCGAAAGGCGGTTCTTTGCTGACACTTGGGATATGGGCCGCGAGGTGACAGATCTACGAACGAAGTTGGTCGGGGCTAGAGGAGGGACTGTCGAGGGAGTCTGTTCGCCGTCGGTAGTAGGGATGGCCGAAGCCATAGCTGTGGTGGTCACAGACGGCAAAGTCGACTCCATAATTAGCTGTTATGATGATAATAGTATAGAAAGAAAAATATATATGTGGTGATAAGCAACCGCAAGATATCAAGATATATTGCGGCACGGGGTCTTGTCTTGACGGTGGAATATCACAGAAAACAAAGAATTAATGTATGGGGATCTAGGTATCAAATCAAGATTACAGATAGTGTATATGTATACCAATCGCACACCAGCACACGGTTGGCCGCGCAGGAGAAATATTCGGGCGGCTGTCAGAGATACCGGCGGTTACCCAGACGAGGGCCAAGATAGAGCCGTCTACTAGCCAGAATGCCCCTTGGGCAAGAAGAATGAATAAAAGAAGCCGAGCGGGTAGTCAGCAAGCGTCAGTCGTCTCGGGATACGGCAGGAACGCTTGTGTGGTCCGAAAGATCTTGATCAAAGGTCCCAAACTGTGAGATGTGGGCGGACCGATAAGCGGGGCGATTCTTGAGCGAATACAAAATCAGGTCGGGAAGTTGGCAAAGTAGATAGATCGAGAGAACCGGGCTGGGCTACAATCGGGCTTTTCGGGACATCCAGAGAGGAGATAGTGAAAGCAAAAGGGAGTAGAAAAATCCCAGCAGAAGGACGAGAGGGAACCTAGTAGTTGGCCACAGGCACGCTAGACAATGGATAGACTAGTTCCAAGCAGAAGCAGACAGAAGAGCCACGAACAATGCAGTAAACAGGCGGTGGGTCGAGGAGAGGATTGTTCGGTGTATCGAGAGCAGAATCGAAATCAAGACAGCGAATGAGATCGAGAACAAGTATATCTGGTGGCCTCAACAAGAGCGCTCGGTAAAAGACAAGCCGGTAGGTCTAGTCTCGAGAAAAGACAGTGTAGAAGACAATGAGTCGAATATGCAAACGGAGGGGAGCGTGTTAGGCTGGAGGCGTTGTAATTCCTAGCTGGAAGCAATTGCAGTTGAAAGTGGAAGCGAGTGAGGAAAATAGCTTTCAAGGAATTGCTTGCTTTTTAGTTTTTGGGGGGATGAGATAGAAAGGCCGCCGGGAAAAAGGCGGGATAGGCTGAGCACTTGAGAGTGAGGCAATCTCAACAAGGCAGCGCCAGTCTGGGATTGGCACGATAGCTGTCCGTTTAGTGCTGAGATCAGCAGTGAAAAAAATAATGGAAAGGGCAGATATGCGGGATCCTATAACAAAAAAAGTGAGGATTGTGCTGCAAGCGATCACAGAAAAAAATCAAGGGGGGGAAATGTGCGACGAAAATCGGAGTATTGAAAGACGATTTCAAAGTCGGAAACGGTAGAAAAATAGCCAGAATCTAAGCCCGCTAGAAAAACAGAAAAAGACAAAGGATAAACCAGCGACGGGGCACCCTTAATTAAAGAACAGCAAAAACGAAGCGCCTTCTAAAAAACGAAACTGGTTGCTACTGGCGAGACGACAGCGCCTACTCAGGAAGCAGGCTAAGGTGGTAGACAGATACTAATGTTTACAACTGCAACTAGTTAGTTACCCTTTCGGATCCCCAGCTGAGCCCTAAAACCAGAAACTGTAGTAGCTAGCTACAGCGTTCTTTGGTGCAGTGGTACAAGCGCTTTGGAACCGACAACCGTCTCATGCCAGTGGGTTTGTGTTTGTTTTTGGAAGCAATTGCTCGTTTTAGCCAGCGTTGCGGCGGGCGTACCGACTGTCCCTTCCTATCCTCCTATCCTTGTGTATTGTTCTATTTTGTCATGTTAAAAATATATACAGATATCAGGCTCTCTTTCTCGCTCTCGCTCCGTCCATGTCAAGAATGGCGTTCGTGGCCTCTTCTATAGTTTGCGTAGCCCGATCAAACACCAAGCAAGCAGCTAACGTAAACATTGCCCTCCACTGTGAGGGCATAGAGGCCACTATCTCCTCTGTGAGGATGGTGAGAATGGTGGGCGCCAGCAAAAGTCTCCCAGGCTTGTCAATGTTTGCGCCCGTGGTTCTGGCTACCTTGCTTTCAGGAAGCAGCAGCAGCCTGTATCATATCAGCAAACTTAGTCAGTATTCATGGTAGGTAGACAGGCCAAACATACAACACATTCTTGACACGACTGTGGCCTCCAGTCTAGAGGCTACTCATGTTCACTCACATATTGCCCACGTCTTTACAGATACATCTCGTACATGCACACTCACATTTTACAATTCCGTCTTCGTATCATTGTATCTAGTATAGGGGGCGTTGCTCATGGTAGCCACAATCATCTTAACATATTCAAGTACAAGAGGCTTCGACTGTGGTCATCTTTGCAATCTATTTGTATATGCCATTTTATTGAAAACAATCTCCGGATCTGCAGACTGCCAAAAACCATCCTGTCTTATTAGCACACATAGCCCAGGCGGCCCTTGTTGAACTCGAGTCTAGAGACCCGATGAACAAGCTAAGGTTCAGGTTGCTAGGTCCAGGACGTGCACAGAAGGCAACAGACAACGAGGTACAATAAGACGGCCCAGATTTTCTAGTCCATAAGCTTGATCTTGATGACGATCAAACACAACAAAAAAAAAACAAGGACCAAGCGATATAATTTTTCAACTACAGCATCTTCTCCGCGGCCTTGCTTCTTGAAATATGTAGAGTTTGAAGATATATGAACGAATTATACACACAAGTAGTTGTAGTCATTTCATCTAGCTTTCTCAAAGTTAAACCAATACAGTGATATTGACATCTCTCTTCTCTCTTCGCTCTTGTTGTACAGTCTGCCCTTTTATTCGTCGGTCGGAGACTAACGAGTATTTGTAAGTAGAAAGTCTCAAACAAACTCAGCCGCCGGCACATTCTACTCTATATGTACACATACTCTACTCTACAACTATATGTGGCATGGCAACCAACCATAGTTTCAGACATAACATGAGATTGGTGTAAAATATCCGGCCTAAAACTCCCCAGTCCAAACAACGTCCAGGCCTCTAGGCATATCAAGGGATATTCAGTGTGGTACTTCTAGCCAGTCGGCAGATCACAGCGCATATCCCAATTCCACACACTACAACAGCCAAATCCTCTCCCCTGGGCGTTCACATACAAGTTGATACGTCAAGAAGAAGCTTCTACCTCTTGTCGTTCAAGGTCGCCCGGGAAGCATGGCATGCGTCCTCTTCCATGTCCGAGCTCTTTCCAAAGCAGCCACAAGATGTAGGCTACTTTCATCCTAATAACAACAAACAAAGAACTCCAGAATAACTTTCTTCGACTCACTAAGTTAGCGCAAAAACTCAAGAGTTTAATTTCCCACGCGAGATGCCTTGAATTTACTGAGTCCCTAGTCTTTGTCCATGAGCGGCGCAGGGTTGTTGTTGCTCGAACCCATGTGAACCACGACAGCAAGGTACAGCGCTGTTGGTCGAGTATCCAGGTCGTCAATCTAATCGAGAACAAGACTTTGTAGCAGATTCCCTCGCCAAATACAAAAAAAAAGCGATGACTACTTCATCATGGGCTTACACAGAGTAGGACAGTATCTCAGCCAGCTCCAGTCATACAAATACAAGTCACAGCACAGTCTGTAAAGTTGCTTCACATTTCTATATTTGGGGGCACTAGAGAAGCTGTGTGATGTGCCCCCTAGTGTCTATAGACCATTCTAGCCAAGCAGTCGGTAAAAGACAGGTCTCGGAATATGAGTCTCTATATTTGTCTTTTGTTTGATAGCCCCAAGCCAGGAGCACACAAGATACAATACTTTAAGTAGCTATTAAAGTCCCCCATAAAACTTCAATTCAGATCTCGAGATATCTATATAATATAATGAGACTCTTGGCTGGTTATTTACGGGTTTGATCTGATGATTTTCGCGACAACACACCGTCGACTTACTACATTATATGTATCTGTATGTACAATAACCCCACATATTGTCTTTGGCTGTAACACTACCGCGGTAATATCGATCACCGCCCACTTACAACATTTAACACAACAGTCATCAGAACTTCTAGCGTGCCGCTCCTTGGCTTGAGCTACCACGTATATAAATATAATATATGCATAGATAAATGCGTTAGGCTCTTTGGAAGCCTCGTAAATACCACAGCTCGTAATTCTTCATTTATTTATACAAATCATACATATTGTATACTATGACCTAATCTAGAAGCTTTCATGACTTTCGGTGACATCAAACCCGTTTTTTGGCGCTCTTTTAGTTGTCTAAAATGTACTGAAAAAAGAAACATGGTGCTTGCTCTACTTCCCAATGCAATGTAAGCTTGACCCTCTTTGTTGGTTCATTTTTGTTTCTATTTTGGGAAAAGCCCTAGCAGCTCATCGATCTATTGATTGGTCAAATGCTTGTAGTGCTTCCATGCCCTTCGTTTCAGGTTTGCCTGAGCCCATGCCGCCCATTTGGCGCTGTCTTGTCTGCCGTTTGGTTGGGCTGTCTTTGAACGCCTGGTTCAGTCAGAGTCTTTTCTAGTTTGTCGACGGACTGTGTGTCAGCTACTACATAATTTTCTGATATTATGTGAAGACACACAAATATGTAGCATGCTAAATTTTTGCTAAGTTCAACGCAACGATCAATTTCAAACCCTAAACTCAAAATCTGAAAAATCTAAATATCAACTTCATCTAAGATCCAACTAACCCAAGACGAATAGAAATAACCCTAACAATTACCCTCAGGCTTTGTTGCACTGAGTTTTTTTTCTTTTGACGCGTTGTAATTTAAAACAGTGTACAATAATTCTAAGACCAAAAAATCTTATAAAGAGATTGTCCATGTTTATCATCACAACATTCTCCTCCTTTGCCAAAAAATGAATTGAATATGACAAAAAGAAAACTCAGATTGCGAATCTGAGCTCATCGTTGGACTGAGAGGGGATCGAACCCCCGACCATTTACAAATTTGTAGTGAATACTGCAAAGCAAATATCATACCACTAGACCATCAGCCCAATGAGATTCTTGGTGTTTTGGCTGTTTGTAGACATTATATAGCTTCTTACAATGCGCAGTTTTTTTTTCTTTCAAAAAATGATGAAAAATCAGTATCAGAACAAGAAAATCGAGATCGATCCATATAGAGCATAGAGTTTTACCTTGACTCCATAGAAGAATTGGGTTTGGTGACATTTTTGTTTCCTACTGTTGACGATGAAGTTGTGGTCATATAATGCGGGTTTTGAAGGTTTAGCCAAGATCTGCCGTTCTGCCACGGCTCACCGCCTACGAAGAACACCTTCAGCTAAGCTTAGGGAGCTCCACCGTGACAAAACTTTCATCCACGACAACATTGTACCATTTTTTCTCCTTTTTCTTTCTTTTCTTTCCCACAAGCTGCAAATAGCAGCATTGAAATCTAACAGGTAAGATGAAAAAGTCACACATATCTATTCATATATCTCAAATGATGCATTTCTTTATTGGAGCTGTCTAAATACACTATGTTGATACAATATATACCGTATACGCTTTTGTCTGAAAGAGATTTATGCCACTGCTTCTCCATCATCCAACTTCTGGCTGGGCCATAGGCTAACATTCACCCTTTAGAATATCTACAATTGACTATCGATTGACACGTAGTTTCTGTTATTGCTGTTTTTTCTTGCTTTGGATTTTGAGTTTTCCGTAGACGTATTTGTATAGCGCAACATAATGGATGTCTCTAATGGTACACCCAGCGACAACTCTGCTGATAAGGGGACGACCGCCTCACGAGATGGCTTCAAATTGAAGTTTTGCACTGTATGCGCCAGTAACCAGAACAGGTATGTCGATTTCGAGTGTTGATGTGATAAGATACATGAACCATGAATGGCGCCTATATCTTGATCAAGTCCTGTAGCCAGCTACTAACAGCAATGGCCTCTTCAGATCCATGGAGGCTCATCTGCGACTATCGCAAGCAAACTATCCCGTGATATCATTTGGCACTGGCTCTCTAGTCCGTTTGCCAGGCCCCACTATCCATCAACCCAATGTGTATCAATTCAACAAAACATCATATGACAGTATGTTCAAGGAGCTAGAGGGGAAAGATCAGCGCCTATACCGCGCCAATGGCCTTCTTAATATGCTTGACCGTAATCGCAATGTAAAATGGGGCCCTGAGCGCTGGCAAGACTGGCAAGTTGGCGTGCCCCGTACCCAACAACATGCCAGTGATCGCGGCAGCGAGGGCTCCGAAGGTGGTGTCGTCGACATTGTCATCACTTGTGAAGAGCGGTGCTGGGACGCCGTTATAGACGACTTGAACAACCGTGGAGCACCTCTCAACCGCCCTGTTCATGTTTTCAACGTCGATATCAAGGATAATCATGAAGAAGCCTATGTGGGTGGTCAGGGCATAGTTGACCTAGCCAACTCTCTCAACAAAGTTGCTCGTGAGGAACGCGATGCGGTTGGCGCGCTCACGTTTGACTCGGGCTCGTCATCTGCTAGATCAACATTCGATCAACGTGTTCCCGATGTTCTAGCTGAGTGGCAGGAACGCTGGCCGAACCTGCCTGCTACGTGGACACTTGCTTGGTTTTGAGTACACAAGTGGCATCAATGGGCATTATGTGATAAGGTTACCGACAACTTCGTCAAATGGACCTATCCAATGCTTGGTGTGGCGTGGTTATAGTTATAACATGACCTTGAACTATCTTCGGAGAACACAGAACGAAGATTATAGTAACTTAATATACAATTTAATTCCAACCTTTATGCTCACTTATCTCACACGTGATGAACATCAGTTGTATTGTATATATAACATTGCTGCTTACTATGTTCATCGAATTCGTCACGTGTCATTCCTTCATATCGTATTCAAGGTCATATAGTTAGTTCAGCTTGATATATTTTACCAGTCTTGCTGTGACTAGGCATATTTATCTACCACAAAGTTATCCGCTCTATTGGGTTACTTCTCAAAAAGAAACCAATCAGTGTGGAAACGGGATGTTACTTTATACTTCAGATAATTTGTTGCGATTTTCTAAGCAAGTTGGTTTCAGATACTCTCGTATAACCTATCGAGAATACGGATATTACTAAAACTATCTCCATGTGTGAATATATCATTTGTCGTTCTTTTCGTGCTACAATTCATGTATATCAACATAGCCTAGGGTTTGGGTCATTGACGTTGTACAACTACATACATTCGCCTAATAATACGAAAAGCGAGCCGAATATCACCACCAGTCAAAGATGAAAAAGATATTCCACACCACGACAAATAGAATAAATCAATGATAGCCGGCAAAAAGTTCATCGTCTCCCCATCTGGGAATCGAACCCAGGTCACCTGCGTGACAAGCAGGTATGATCACCACTACACTAATGAGGATATCATATCGGCGATGAAGATGCTGATTAACAGCGATAATATTGTGAACATTTTTTATTTTTTCTAGAAAAAGGTGAAGTGGCTGTTGGTAGTAGATGCTAGTCAAGTCAAGACTGGTGTTCCAATATAGGGCAAGTCAAGAGATATCTAGTCGTTGTGTATATGAGCCTGAGATAACTCAAGCCAAGAATATAAAGATGATGTGCGGAGGTTACCTATCACAAGTCCACATATATACATGTATGTAGTTGGTATGCATGAGTACAAATATAGAATAAGCTCAAATATAGAAATATAGCTGCATATGAGCACGTGCTACTAATTGCATGTAAATGTAGATTTATCAAGTATCAGAATTAGTTTCTCACAAGAAAATAGATACTCTGATCTCAAGCTTTTAATATAAAAGAAAAGTATATCTCGTAGTAATATTCAGAAACGCTGTATCTTCAAGGTCCTTGTTCTTGGCTGCTTCAGGAATCAAAAAGCGAGAAGAAAAAAAAGACAGGAAGTATGAAAGATGCAAACATTACGAGGTTAGGCAGCCATGGATATTTTCTAGAATTCATGGGGTGGTAGAAAAAAAGAAGGCTTAGAGATAAATGCGCAAAACACTTCAACAACTGGTCCGTCCACTCGGGTATAACTGTCCGAATTTTGATCATGTTTGGGCCTGAAAAGATGAGACCTAGGGGCTGAGTAAATTCCTAACCCTCCACTAAAAAAGTAAGTAAAGCATGAATTTTATAGAAATGACAAGCTTAACAAGAAATTGCCAGTGACTGATTTCCATATATTGTGAAGCCAAGCATTAAGGAAGGTATCGAAAGAAATAATATACTACTAATAAGCACACCGTATGAAAGACAATAGCAAAATACAATAGAAAATCAAGTGAACATGACAGAATACTTAGGACGAGTCTGGGTGGCTACCAATTCTTTAAGGTTACAGTCGTCATAACGGCATATCATTATAATCTTTAATTCCTTGGGTTATGTTGATCCGGATAGGGCGGACCTTGAAAATCTATTTGTATCGTAATAGATATACAATTCATACTTGAAAACGGGATTCAAACCTAGAGAAGATCCACACCATCTCGGGATGTATCTATGATATCGAGCGGGTAGAACAATCTGGGCAATGATGATGCGTCCTTCCTTCAACATCATTAGATACAATGACTAGTTGGCGTAAGTGTACGATTGTCAAGAGAATAAAATAATCAGTAACAATGGGACGGCAGCCTAATATGGTGAATTTTTTTTTTTGATGAGGCTCAGCGATTGCGAGTCTAATTATCTCGAAATGCTGATCTATAATGTTACGATCCTGTATAGACCATCAAGTGTATTAGTATTAGTATAGAAAATGCACACATTTATTAGTTACAAGTATATATATATATACATATGTGCAAAATGCTGGCTGTACTGTTGGCTAGTTTAACTACATAATAATCAAGTGAACATCTTCATAGCTCTAAAGCTCCATAAGATTAATGAATAAAAAAAATAAGGTGAACAATCAAGAATAAGAGGAGGCGCAATTCCAGGGATAAAGTCCGGTGGCATGGCTAGACAGGGGAGTGAGTTTGTATTAATTTCAACGCTCCTCCAAACTAGGCTATACAACCGCTAGAGGGAAAAGCTGATGGTTTTTATTTTCCGAACCACTGAAGAAATACTATTGATACCAACTTTACTATGTTGTCAGACAATAATATCCAATGTTTGGCCAACCACGTTGATACTGCGTGACAGAAGACATTCCCCGTGGCACTGACTTAGAATATAGAAGCAACCACAATAGTAAGTTCAAAGCTTTAGGGACCAAGAGCACGAGTTGTAGCGTAATTAGTTTCCTTCCAAAGCTTTGAAAATAGTACAGTTGATTCAAGGAGACCCAAAGCGAATGAACTATTTGTAGATATGTATGTAATGATACAATATTTGCCTTATTGAGTGAACAAATATCAATTCTAGCATGAGCAACATACATACAATACTTATATCCAATTTTGGAATATTATGCAGCCATGTCTTTAAGTGAACAGCTAGCTTCATAGTGTCCGTTGATTCTGTATGTCTTTTATTGTTTCCTGAGGTGATCGATCTGTATCTTTTCTTGAATCTAAACCCTCTTTGTCAAGACAGCGCGGAGTAAATCAATATGTTGCACACACAACTATGTATTTAATACGTGTAGATACATGTAGTAAGCCAGCTGTCAGCCCCTGGCTTGAAAAATTAAGTATGTACCTATGTATGTATCTGTATGTATGTACAATACAATATCCGGGAGGCCGCCGCACCGACTAGCATAATCCTACTTGGATCTAGATGCGGTTAGCTCAAGCCTGTACAGGTAGAGCTCATAATGCTAATACAAATAAATAGAATGGTCACCCTGAAGGAACTAGGCTCATTTAACATGGATCCCTAGATTTTTTAGATTCGTCGACTTGAGATGAAGAGAGATTATACATGTAGAAGAAGTGCGAATATTAGTAAAATGAATGGCATGTCCTCACGATGTTTTGAGTATTGTTTTCTTTGTTTAATACTCTAGACAGCTCATTGAGATAGAGATAGCGTTTTCGCATCTATTTACGCTATATGGTATCGTATTTTTGCAAAAAAGACGGACTTGGGAGACAATGTCTTTCGTTATCTTGTGATGCTCAGATTGTATCTACTGATATGTGAAGCACGAAGGCAAACACAGATAATAAGAAAACAGGAGGGAGAAGGGATTAGTGGCCAGGGAGATGCCAATTTGGCACTTGTTGTTTACAGCTATTTCGGATGAGAGATTCGGGAAATGACAATCCAAAAGCGGGCATTTACACGAACTCAAGTATTCTTGAAGAAGCCAGGAAGGGTTTGAAGGTCAAGTTGGTTAATCTAGCAGATATGTATGTACTTAAATAGCGGCATATTGTGGGAGATGGGATTGAAGCAATCAGACAGGAAAAGCCAAGCCCTTTTATTTATTTCTTTCATAACTCTACATATGTATATACATACATGTAGGCTTGCCGGGCTTCTTGCTACGACCAACTGTATGTATATAAAGTTCTTTGATAGTCTAGCGAGAATGTACTGGCGCTTATCAAGAGGCTGCAATGCAGAGCATTCGAGGCGAGATTTTGGGGTAGACCTAGCTTGAAGAGGCCGCGTCAACTTTATTGAACCACTTTATGGCGCGAATGGGTGGGATGCTTAGATCATGATGGGATGATGGTTTTTTTTTTATTCTTTTCTTCTTAGGACCAGTTGCAAGTTGAACCTGCATAAGATGGGTGTACTCTGACAGGGGCATGACCTGGGTTAATTTTCCAGGGCCCTGAGTAGATCTCCTTCTGCCCACTATACTTTAAGTTACAGGTGAGACTATGCAAATTATGCGGGCAAATGAGGTACCTATGAGGTATACTGTTCAGATAGTCTCAAGCATTGTAAGGTTGCAACTAAAGCTTTGCGAGAGAAAGGCCCAGCCCCCGCTCCCTTCTAATTGTTGTTTGTTATTGATTTTGTTGTTGGCTAATCCCTGACTTTGAGCCTGGCCTTGTGAGCTTGATCGTGGACAATTGCTTCCCTGACGATAGTACAAGAAAGCTTGACCGAGAACTGAAATGGCGGAATGAGGAACGGAAGGCACAAAGAAGACCGACGGAAGAAAGTTTGGGAGCCAGGGCGAGATGAGGAATGGTGGCTGTATGGTAGGTGTTCGTGACGATTATATGGTATATTAGACGAGTAGACTAGTATACATGTATCATACGTACATACATACATACATACATACATACATGCATGTATCAGGGTGGTGGATAGAGAAGCACGGAGCGCATGAGATGAACTTCAGCAAGATTAAGGTGATGATGACAGGACGGTGATAGCCCTTTGACCAATCAATCAGAACGGTACCAAAAGGCACAGTGGTGGAGCAAAGTAAAAGCACAAAAGGGAAGAAGCACAAGCACAATACAACTGCAACCATCTTGTGTGCTTTTGTTCCTGGTGAACGGGCGAGCGAGACGCCATCCCTGCGGTGCTGAAGAGAGCTGCGTCCAGATAATCTTGTAGTTTAGCGGCTGGCGAGATGGGCTAGCAGATAGGCCAGCCAATCAGCAAGATTTTGGCCTAGCCGACTTGTAGTTGCCGCCGCAAGTTGGAAGAGAACTCGGCACAAAGTGACTTGGGGCAATGACGACGGACACCTGTGGTGTCCTAGTAACAAAGAAGACGGAAGGCAGAGGCAATATCAAGTGTACACAAAGAAACACAAAAGCAATAATGAAAAAAAAGAACCGCCTTGTGTGGCTTGTACTTGGATGTCGTGGTTGGTTATTTCTTCATACTGCAGGTTTGCGTACATATGTATGTACATTATGTTGCTTCATGTAGACTGACCATAACTCGCTTTTGTGCATTCATGGCTTCACATATTAGTATTAGTATACCAGTAGCCAATGGAGATTTAGTGAGTCAAGTTCCAAATTCTAGACAGCCCTAAACCCCCTCGCTCGCCCATTGCCGTGTCTCAAGAGCGGCGATCGTCTCTGCACCTGATTTGGATTCTGCATCTGTTGCTGGGCATGTCGGACCGGCAGGCCTTTTGTTCTGCTTGATTTACCCAAGTTATGCATGTAAAGTTTGTGTATATACATGTACAATACAGCTGTAGTTGTACATATCCCTTCTGTATCATCTCTCTTCTCGGCTTCGCTCTCCCCTCCCGCTGGCTGCCCTGGCTGGCCCTGGACGCACGAAACGATAACGATGGAAGAACAAGTGTTGATGCAGAGGTAGTTTAAGACAACAAGAACAAGAGCGGAAGAAAAAGAACAGGGAAGAAAAAGAAAAGAAAATATGAAAAAGGGGCCTGGCCAATATGCCGTGCTTAGTGCGCACACCCCAGAAAGGCGAAGGCACCGTGGATTTTGAGTGGAATAATAGTTGTTGACCAGCCGCTGAAGGAACCCACAGCCCTCTAGAAAGACGAGTGGTGCTAATAGAAAGGCTAGAAAGGCTAGAAAGGCTAGAAAGACAAAGCTGAGGTGTTTAGGTGCTGTTCTGCCCACTATTAGTGCGACGGCCTTGGAGGCATAACAAGCCCAGCAGCGATCGGTCAGAGATTCAATCAATCAATGCCCTCTTCGCTTTGTTCTTTATTCTTTATTATCACTGCCAGGCCCTCTATTCTAGTTCCTGCAGTCTCTGCACTAACAAAACCTTCTGTCTCAGACTCTGCGATTCGCTTTCTTTGTTGCTGTTTCTGTTGACGCCGTGTTCTGTGACCAACTCTAGTCTCTCTTTACCACTCTTTGGTACCATACATACTATCATTGCTTGATTCTACCTTTGCTTCTATTGCCCTTCACTTCTTTTCTTCTTTTCTTCTTTCCTTCGATTCTCCTTCTCTGCTTCGCTTCTCGATCCGACACCGCGATTTCGATTCGATTTCTTGCATGGCCTCCTCGACTTGGATTCCTACATCAGCCACGACTACTGCGATTTGCCCGTTTTAAGCCGCCCCCTCTTTGTGCAGAAAGACCGACGCCTGCTGTTACTAGCAGCATATCCTTTTAAGCCTCCTAATCTGTTGTTTTTTTCTTCTGCGCCTGCATATCCTTTTCGCGACTTGAACATGAACGCCAGAAATGCACCTCTCTCCCCAGTATCTGTAGGAGGAAGCGAATGGCCAGGCCCCAAATACCCACCTAACGGAGACGCCAACGGAAACCTCACCAGCAACGGCCGTGGACAGCTTGCATCACCACCAAACTCAGGAGGCTCGAACGGAATGATGGACCCCGGAAGCTTCTCGCCGGGACCGCGCAGTCCCGGAAACCCTTCACCACCCCCTTCCATCGCCCGATCCAGCACCGGAACCAACATGTATGCCCGGAGCGAGAGCGGCTGGAGTGCCAGAGAAGACCAGAACGCCGAGGCTATCCTCAGCGAGCACTATATTGCCTTCAAGGCCTTCCTCAAGGGCCGTGAGGCACGCAATCAGTCCACCAACAACGCCAAAGACAAGCTCATCCGCCTCACATCCACCCAATTCTACGAGCTCAGTACCGACGTCTTCGACGAATTGAATCGCCGCCAGGCCTTCGCCAGAAACCCACAGAGCGCACCGGCTCACCTCCTCGCCCAGCAAAACTTCCACCCGAAGCGCAATAACGCTCGCCAGACCCTCTCGTCTATCGGCCCTCCGAGATTCCTAAACCTGGCAATCGACGTATTCAACGAGCTGGAGAAACGATTCCCCAGATTCATCGAGGGAGACTTCCCCCCAAGAATTGGCAGCCCATCATCAGGCCGTGGCCCCAGCAGAACCGGTACGCCCGTCAACGGCGCATATCCTCCACGTAGCCAAAGCCGCATGAGACGGCCGTCAGATGCTAGCTCAGTACGCGGTGGCCCTGGTGGACCTGGAGGCCCTGGTGACATGTATGGGATCCCACCATCACCAAGTATTCCTAATGGTGGTGACTTCTCTCAACGGCCTATCATGGCCAAGAAGTTCCAGAGCAATACCATCGTGCCAAATAAAAGCACCATGGTCGAGGAAGACGACGATAGTAATGAGACTTCTGAGGTAAGACTGAATATACCACAACATAATGAAAAAAAAAGAAGATCACTGGCTAACTTGACAACTTCCTACAGGCTGATAAGAAGATGATCGAAGACTACAAGAACCAAATCGATGACCTCAAATCACGACTTGAGATAATGGAGTCAGATCTACAGAAAAAGGACGACGAAATGAAAAACGCCCTGGACGGCGAACGTTCACGATCAACCGCTGCTAGCTTGGAAAAGAAAGAATGGTCTGACATGAGACTAGACCTCGAAGACAAGCTTGCCGCTGCCCAAAATCTCAACTCACAACTTCAAGACGACATAGAAAGAATGCGTGATGACCATAATAACGAGATTAAAAGCTTTCGCAGTCAGATAGACATGGCTTCTCAGGGCTCACATGCAAATGCCAGTCCCGAACTACAACGCGAAAACGACGAGCTGAGAGCCGAGCTCCAGCAACAAGCTGCGCTCATCGAAGAGGTCAGAGCCCAGGCTCGCGACTCTCTCCAAGAGATGCGTATGCTTTCTCAACAGAGCGACAATTCCTACGAAAAGACCCAGGCCATGGAGAAGACGATCGAGATGCTACAGCAGGAGGTCCGTGAATGGCAGTCTCGCTTCACTATGGCGAAGGCTCAGAGCCAGGATCTGCGGGCTGCTTCAAACGGCATCATGGTAGATAACGATATCTCCAAGCACCTGCGCGAGCAAGGCATTGTGGACGACGGCGGCATCATACGTGACATCCATGTGACCAAGTTCCAGGTTGCTATTGATGAAGTAATGCAGTTCTCCCACAACGACGAGTTCGAGAAGGTCAATGAATCCATGAAGATGGTTGTTTCCAGCGTGCGTCGTATGACCAAAGACGTCGACACGACCAAGCCCGTCAACGAGCAGCTTGGCCAGCAACTCGGCAAGCTCAAGGCCAAGGTGGCTGGCTGTGCGAACAACTTCATCACTGCCTCAAAGTCTTTTGCTTCTGCTGCCGGTCTTACGCCTGTTTCCATTCTGGATGCTGCTGTCGGCAACCTGAGCTTGGCTGTGGTAGAGCTCATGAAGACTGCTCGTGTGCGCCCGACGCCCCCAGGCGAAATCGATGAGTATGAAGATGGTACCATCACTCCGGTTGAAACCAGCGGCTATTTCTCTCCTGGCAGACAACAATCCGGCCAGGAAGGGTATAGTTTGCCCGCGCCCCAAGGCGAAGGATACGGCTCCAACCCGCTGCCACCCCCACCACCATTCGCTGGCCTCGGCCGCCCTTCTAGCGCGACTTCGTCGGCTTACAGCCCCGTTCCTTCACCGCGGGAGTCTGTTGAGCCGGCGTACGGTCGTATGAAGACGGGTAACGGTGTCAATAGCTATGGCCGTGGCTACGGACAAGATGAAGAGTTAAAGGTATGAGCACGTGCCAAATCTGCCATCCCGCAACCAGTACCAAAAACAGACCAAGCACTGGTGTAGAGGCCAAACTTCAACACGGCTTTGCCATCTGAAAATGCAAAGAGAATTGCCCTGCTTCGTGTCCCGTCCATATGTTAGAGAGGCTGACCAAGATGTGCACCGTCATGAATATAAATCAACAGATTTACCTCCAAGACCAGAATGCGGTTTTGGTGACCACGATCCAGAACATGGTCAGTTCGATCCGGGGTAACGCCACCATCGATCAGATTCGGCAGGATATCACGGCTATTCTATCACTCGTGGACAAATCTGTGGCTGAAACCCGCAAGGCTGGCCACATCGACTCCATGATTGGCCGACTAGTGGTATCTCGTGATAACTTGGCAGATACGAGCGTTCGTGGTGAAGAAATTGCCATGTCTTCTAATGAACGGGAATGGCATGTATGGATGCAGACGCTACCGCCGATTGCCTTTGATATTGCTCGCGAGATGAAGGAAATGGTACAACGTATCGATCCGTCAGCTGATGGTGACGACGAGTTTTCATGATTTCTGAATCTAATTTTTTTCTACTTTTTTCTATTTCTTCCTCTCTGTGTTTTCTTTTTTTTTCTTTTTTATCTGTGTTGATATCCATTGCCCTTTTGAAACGGAAACGCAACGGTCTCTATTTTCTTTCTCATATCTTCTACTTCTCTTCTTGTCCCTTTATTTCTCTATATTTTTTACCCTTTTTTTACTATCACCTTTTGTTCTTATCTCCTACTCTTA
>RHDR01000433.1:0-27094 GCA_009806295.1 Davidsoniella neocaledoniae
TTTACGAAAGCAAATGCTATTAGTCTAGGTGCTAGGACAAGCCTTCGAAAAATGCTTCCATAGGAATCAGAAACTCAAATCATTGCTTGTTCATGAAAGCTGAAGAAGATGGCGAGACTAGGTATTCGGGACGCCGCCCTCACATTTTTCCTTCTGTCGACGACACTCATCGCATCTGATATAGCAGCAAGTCACCAGCTCACATGTTAGTCTGTTTTGTCCTTTCTCGAGCTCTAGTACCACGATCAGACAGGAAGAGGAAGATAACTCACGCTCGTACCGCCCGTTTGCGGTCTCGTTCGTCTACACGCCGTGGCCGTCTTTTCGGCACGCCGCCATTATTCACACTAGCCGATCCTCTTTGATGGCCCGCGCTGTTTACGATTCCGCTACCACTTACACTACCTGCAGTTGTGCGTCGTGAGATCGGCCCTGGAGTCGGATGCCCGGCCGAAGGCGCCGTGTTTTCGGGCTTCTGTGACATCTCTTTGGCGCTATCCCCTCGAGGAAGGGAAGGGTAATGTAGGTATGAGCCTTCTACTATCCCTGGGACGTAAATGTGAGACTACTAGAAGAAAGCCAAATGCCGCTACAACTTCTAGCTAAATCAGCTCATTCTCTAAGCCTCGATAAAATGCCAGTCTGCAACACCAAATGCCGCTTTCGGCGCTAATATTATAGCTAGAAAAGGCGCAATGTTCGAACCCAGAGAACAAATCTCAAGATTATGAGCGCAGTGGTTATGAACCAAAAGAAAATAAATAAAAGATGTCCGTCTAATCGTAATACAATGGAACTCCCAACTCACGTGTAAAAAAATGAACCAACAAAAAGGTTGCGAAATTGAGGCTCTGCTAAACAAGGAGTTGATATAATAAGACGTTGCTTTATCCAATGGAGTAGTTGCTGTTGTTGACGCCTTTCGAGTTCTTTTTTTGGCTCCGAGGTTTGTTCGTCTCCCATCTAAAGATACGACGAATTTACAATGTGGAAGCTACTCTTAACGATCTCTTTTTTTTCAATCTCTGGGTTTGAAAGAGGTAAGTGCTCAACTCAAAAACAGATACAAGGTGGCGGGGATCTTCGAAGCAGCCCAGATGATTGATGTAGCGGTCGGTCTTTTCTTTTGTAGAAAACCCGAGAAGAACAAAAAGAAAGAATGAATATCACTATCGCGGTCTGAATAACCAGAAATGAAAGATTCGCGATGCTCGTTCAGTTTTCTACTACCCTGTGATTATTCGGCAGGTAGTAGTCGTTTCTGTTTGGAGTAATGGCCGAATTTCGTTTTTTTCGTTCGTCTAAACCCTCAAGGAACAAACCGGACGCCGTACTTGCTGTTCTTTTCTCCAAAAAAAAGAAAGATCATAAGAAACAGAAAAGAAAGTCAGAATCAGCATACAGATACAGAATGGTACCAACTAAGCTAGCAAATAGTCAATATTATTTTCTCTGTTTCTTCTCTCTTTCTTACGCTTGCTTCCTTCAAGCCATTTGATGCTCATTGCATTGTGTTTCCCTTTTTCCTTATCTATACAAATATAAGTAGGAATAAAATCTCCATCTTTTGGCGCTCGAATTCGATTTTTGATTATTGAGCCAGTTAACAAATAATAATCAACCTAGTCAGCGATAAGAACTCTAGTTTACCAATAATAAAATTGCTTAGTGTTTGCCTTGCCAGACTCGGTTTTGCTGACTGCAGACAGCTTGTCATGCTCCAAAAACGGCAGGGACACACCGGCCAATCACATGGAAACATCTGTGGCGTCACACCCGAAAGCCCCACTTTTTGGTTATTTGGCGCCTTTTTGACTTTTTTTGTTTCTATCTCACTCGATACAGCAAAGACTAAGAGTCCGAATTTTTAGTCGTATTTCTACCGAGATAAAACAGAAGCGTTGACTTGTTTCAAGAAGAAGAAAGTTTCCCCTCTATACATCTTTGAACAGAAATCAATACTACGATACTATACTTTCTTAATCAGAAAGCTTAATCAGAAAGAACGGTTCCCTTTATGTATAATATTTTTCTATATTTTCCCAGCCCCAGACATCAACTTCAAATAACAAAGTAATCATCATTAGTAGTTGCTGTTTTCTAAGTGCTCGCATGGTATGACTTCTTAAGTCTTATCATTGAAATCAAAGTCGCAGTGAGAAGTTCTCTTGTTTATCTTGGTTTCTATCTCTTTTTTCTGACGCATCAAGTGCAATCTTTCTTCTTGCCAGATTGGCCTCGCCGATCATCTCCCCCTCTTGTGACCTTTTTCAATCATTGTTCTCTTGAGTTCCAAAATATCACTTCTTGTAGCTATAAGTGTCTAATTTGGTAGCACGGGAATATTATCGCCATTCTTTGATCTATGGAATGCCACTCGGTTATTTTCAAACGTCCCTCTATTTCGGACACTTCATCACTGGCGTCCCGGAAGCTTACTGAATAGTCATCTAATAGCCAGTATCGTAGTCGACATACCACATAGGGTTTCGGGGTTTTCCTTTCTCTTGTACTTATCTTTTCATTGATTTTAGCGAAGACTAAGGGGTATTGTGCCACTCTGGACATATAGACAATTCAGTGTATCCTTTAATACCACCATATAGACATTAAAAGGTAAAATCATAGTGTACTCCGCAGGATACCGCTCCCATGCCAACAGCCAACGAGCTTTTGTACTAGTTATTCACTGCTTTTTGCTGCCGAAAAGTATCAGGTAATCAATTCCAGGACACCATAGGTATATTCCCAGTTGAACTAGATATAGTCCTTTTGTCTATTAAAATTGGAAAAATGTCGTGAGATATGCTCCAGATCCACGTTCCATTAGTGGGGAAGTCAATTCTTCTAATATGGGCTTTTTTTGCCCTTAGTGATAAGGTCTGCTTAGATCTGCTCGACTTCCGTTCCTTTTGACGTAACACCTACATACCCTTGAGAACGGCAATTATGAAAGCAACAGACTACTTTGTAAACATTACTGGAGCATATTGACGATACACACGAGAAATTGCGCTATCATTCAGAAAATATAGGAATATAGTTTTCCGCCCTCAACTAGGGCATATATTCACAAAGAACTTCGAAATATATGTAAAAAAGAACGAAAACCAAACAATGAAAGTCGTCTAGTACCTGATAAATATGATAGAATGATGAAAACGCAGACGGACACGATCGATGATACTTATAGTGAAAATAAAAAATACGATACAAACAGATACGTAACATAAATATAGCTCATGTAGAGAGAATAAAACGATAATCAGATAGAAGACAAAATAAGCGAATTTTTTGTGAAAAAAAAACAAATGGAATGAATAGTAAACAGCATTGGGAGTCTTTGCCCAACACTCTAAAGACCCATAACGAAGGCAAAATAATTCGTGTTTCAGAGAAGGGTGTAATGGCTAGAAATCAAAGATGCCACATCAAGCGTTCTAAGAAGAACATTTCATGACAAAAACTTACAACTGTTAACCCATTGGAAGTCTCCTGGTTAACATTTGGCATCAACGCCTACTGAAAAAGTGCGATATAACATCAAAATGGCCGGTTGAGCAAGAATTTGGAAAGCAGTCTAACCAGGGGAAATCTCATGACGGATGTCAGCACCCTTCACAATCAGGAACTTAACAACATCAGAATGACTTTGAGCGGAAGCATTTCTGAGAACAGTCCAGCTAAGAGAATTCTTAAGATTGATGTCAGCACCTTTCTCAATCAAAACCTTAACAATGTCAAGATGCCCCACATAACAAGCAAGTACAAGAGCAGTGCGACCATCACAAGACTCATGATTTATATTCGCACCCTTCTTGATCAAGAGCTTAGTGGCGTTGAGATGGTCATTGGCACAAGAATTTCCAAGGGCAGCCCAACCATTATTAGACTCATGGTTGACATTAGCACCCTTCTTGATCGAGAGCTTAGCGATACTACCATGGTTGCTGTAGCAAGCAATTGCTACAGCAAGAGCAGTCAAACATTCAGGAGACTCGTGATTTATATCGGCACCCTTCTCAATCAATAGCTTAGTGACAGTCATGTGATCTGCGAGGCAAGCGTGTCTAAGAGCAATTAAAAGTCTCATAATTGATATTAGGACTCTTCTCAATGAATGTAGTTGCTCTTATTTGCACCTTTTTGGAATGCTACAGACGTGACTACACCAATGCTCCATGAAATAGCTATATAACTTGAGAGTTACTCTACTTTCTTCGTTGCAACTTGCTGTCTTCAGGGCGTTTTGCACTTCTAGCAAAGACAGGTATCTATAGCAGATGTCGAACAAGACTTCGTTGGTTGTCCCCGGAGTACAAGAAAGAGGCTGATTGTGTAGCTGAATAGAGGTTTTTAGGAAGAATTCCTTGGCAGGTTGGTGTATGAGATGAACTGTAGACTCCTTGATGAAAACAAACAGGTCACATAAGTCTCGAAGTTTCGCGGCGACGGAACCATAGTCGTCAGTAGCGTCTTTGATTCCAGCAGAATCGTAAAGCTTGAATTTAATACAAGCCCCATCTCCGCAACTGTAAGGGAACGCCGTGCACCAACAACAATCTGAAGGATAAGAATGGCTTGCTTAAGATGGGCAGGCTCAATTCTTTGAGGGATGCTCTTGTATGCATCATCCACACTAGTTAGAACCAAATCAACTTCGCCATACTGCAACTCAAAACCTACTAACATATGCTCGGTGTGCTGTGGGATGAGATCAGCCCATAGATATGTACGGCTCTTCATACCAATGAGCTTGCTTTCGATTTTCTCACGGACATCTTCTGGTACATTGAGATTTCTGACACGAGATCGGACAAATGTATCGATTTTGGCTCGGATTCGGTCGTCTTGCTCTTCTCCATGGATATAGATTCGAGGAAAAGTGTTGATGGTGGAACTGAAAGAGCTGTGGCAAGACTACTTTGTTCTTCGTTATCTTTGAAAAGGAAATAACACACATAAGGGGGAGGGGGGGCAGAGGAAGATGAATGTTGTGAAGAATCTTTAACTAAATGCTTGTCAATGAGAAACTTGGTCAAGACTGACTTCCCACAGCCCGGATAAGCAGAAATCCAAAGGAGGTCGTTATTCCTGTTGTTGAGCCAGGTAGTAAAACTGTCGCTTTCAACAACCCAAAGACATGTTCCACCCATGGCATCAGGATTCATGTCTTTATGTTGCCGATAGGAAGAGGTTTTGAAGCTCTGGTGACATTTCTTTAGTCGGGCTTCCTGTTTGTCACTGGTCTTTGGCTATATAGGACTTCGTTCTACCTGTTGATACGATCCGTATTTTTAGTGACGCTGATATCTAGTGCTTCTATACCAACATTTTAATATGTTATATCTAGTAAGAATAATTTGAAAAAAAGAGGGTTTTACTAGTACATGCCAATAAGCTCTAAAGCAGGGGTCATTTTATTGATATTGTTCTTTTGCCAGCAGCTTCCATTTCGACACATATAACAACGACCTCTCATTGCAGTTGATCACACTTACTTGCATCTCGCATCACGGAGTTTCCAGCCACAATAATGCCATAATATAATGTATCTTCGGATTGTCATTTTCTCTTGCTGTTCTCGGCAACTCCCACTCTTGGGGGCAAGCTTCACAAGTCAGAGAATTGGATTGGCGAATACGATCTAGATAAAACAGTCGCTCTCTTTGAGAAGCTGGCTTTCCGAAATTCTTGCTGGCCTTTGCACTATATGATAGTGCCTTGTCGATATATGTCGGAAAAACAGGGTCATTGATGTCCATATCAGCATGAAGTCGTTGAGTGCTGATAGTAACATGTCTGGAGGGGCATTTAGAAACAGTCTACCATTAAGCAATTTGCAGACATCATATTGAATAACTCCACTAGATGTACCCATGGGTTGACCAACCACGATATAGCGAGTCAAATATCATGTTTTAGAGAGGGAATTCCAGCACCAATTCCCACTAAGAGTATGAAGCTTAGAGATGTGGGAAAGGCTTTTGCCATGCTAGCAGCAGCTGCAGCGACCAGAGTTTGGCCCATCAATGGTAAGCAAGTTAAGACAACATTATGCTCTCCAACACGACCATAGGTATAACTATTCACACTTGCAGATGTCCGGTCTTCGGGATGCCCAAACACTTCATCAAGAATAAGTTTGGCTGCAGACAGTTCTTCAGGCAAGGCACAAATCCAGTCGATCTCGTAGTTGTCTTTTCCTGGACACAAGGGAGGTGCCATGTTGAGTTGGACTGTAGTCATACTCGATTCAATCAAACATTTCCTAATATCCAAATGTATATACATGTAACTACCCAATAACTCAGAATATACCAGACGAAGTAAAAGCACATACGAATGCTCAACTCGGTTGCGCTTTGCAAAGTACCGTACCTACAGAATCCAAATCAAGAGCCATTCTCATCCCTTGGTTGCATACGAGACGACTTGCCACATGCCTTTGGCCAGCTAACATTGCCTCGTTCCAACTATTTCACGTCTTTCTTATGGACAATGACAACTCTCCGAGTCCTTGAGGGATGCCTTAAAGTTAGCTCATCACGTTTCCATTGAGCGCAAATCAGGCACATATCGGTGATAGGCCAGTAACTGACTTAGTATTCTGAGGGTTTCTTATTCCATGTTGTCCCTCAAAGTCAATAAAGGGATGGTGTCTGTCAAATCAACCCTAACAACAGTACATTCTTTATGTTTCCTTGTGTATCTCTAGGTCTATAGTAAAGTGGCGATCTCCCTTTAGAGTTGTGAGAGAAACAGCTTCACATCAGAAGGAGAAAAATCCTCCCTTACCCGCACGACATCCACAGCAACTCAAGATAAGCCCAAATTACATGTGTTCAAAGTTTATACAAATACACCCAAGGTTCAAGTATATATCAAAGTTGTATTTTATCTGGCTTTTGTGAAACAATAACGTAGTTTCATATTAATGCAGAAAAATGTTGAGAGAGTGATCTAATGTATCGAATGGCTATTACCCAATGATCCATCAATCATTCGGCAACTCAAAAGCCATAAGATACACGACTGATTTAACCTAAATAGCACACATCTTTCTCCATTCTGGTCTTGAAGCGGTTTTTATACCCAGATTCAGGTTTGTCCGTCCGACATAACGGGATCAGTTTTCCTTCGACACATAATAAGACGTCTTTATATGAACATTCCAATGTGTGTGGGCCACAAACTACTCATATAGGGCCTTGATGAGTCATATAAACTCGAGAATGTATGTTAACTGTATGTGGTGCTGTATCACATAGCATGTGTCGAGATTTGAAGCTACGGATAATTACGATACCGTTCATGGTTAGACTCCATATCTGTATACATGTTTGCTTTGGTGTCACCCGAACTATTGCCTAGTATTTATATTGCTATTCCAGTAGTTAAGATGAAGAGGTGTGTCCACGAATTCATAACTCACAAACTACGCATACTTGCTTGTTTACATCACTATGGAGAGAAGCCCCTCATGTAGATACAATTACCAAGCATGGCTGGGATCCCCCCCTCCCCTCTCTCCCATCCCCGGCTTATAAGCCCGACCCAGCTAGCTTTCCAGTTGTTCTGGAAGTCGGTGAAGGCCAGCCATCGCAGAAGAATAGGCAATAACGTCTGGCGATGATCGGCTCATCAAAACCCCGCGAGTCCTTCCCCGTCTGCTAGCTCACCAGTTCGTAAGTAAATGCTGGTTCTAGGACGGGGGGATGGAAGCGTCGCCTAGGTAAACCAAAGCAGGTACATCACATGTGCATACAATGCATGCATACATGCTCACATGAGAGCTGCATATACCAACAGGCAGAAACTGCTGTTGACTGGTATTATTTGTGTCTTTCTAGGCGCCAGAATCCCTTCTTATGCAGACTGCCAATCTACTAGATCCTACAAAGCTTGGAGTTGGTTTAGTAGTATGTCATAGTGCCTATTCTTGTCCTGCATAGCAACCGTGTCTACGAAATCCGGTTCTTCCTCCCATCTCGTTCATGCATGACAACCAATGTAAACAAAACACACGACAGATAACAGTCCGAGTTCAACTCCAAAAGAAACTGAAAGAATCCAGTTACTAGTTGCAGCTGTAACAGATACAGTTGCACTGCATATTGTCTAGGAGAGTGACTACGATATTACGTCTAAACAGAAAGATTCAAACGCAATAATGCAGCCAACCATGCAGGCGCCTTGTCCACCTATCATTCATGTAGCCTAAGTGTGTACGTTTCTACAGTCGTGTGTTTCTGGTCTAGCAAAAAGAAGCTTCTCTAAGCTCGCGAGCCTTTGGTGCCGAAAAATAGCAGGCTTATATTGGACATGTTGTGCAAGCATTCTCAGGGAATACGACTGCCCGTGAAGATACGCCCATATGCGGCTATTTCTCAAAGCCTTGCCCCTCTAGTGTATATGCACTCCCTTCTTCCCAAAGTCTAGTCTCACAACATGATAGAAGGGAAACGATAATACAGGCCTGTTTCCCTGTCTTAGCCGGTAAGAATCGAGATTGTCTGCTCCTTATCAGTGCAGCAGCAACAACAAACAAGCCCTAGAGAATTACCCATATACATAGATCCAACAGCCAGAAGATTCGGCCTGTGTAGGACGCGACCCCGATTCCTAGCCTACATAAACACAAGTACAAGTATACAAGTACAGGTATACAAGTACAGATACGTACAAGAGCACTTCAGTGGTACATATATTTGCTTGAGAATAAGTACATGTAGGACGCTATAGCTATAGTAGCATTGGCCATAACTGCAACCCGCTCCGTGCCCATCAAGAGGGAATTACTTAGAAAAATATAGACAAATAAATATGTACGCAAATAATAAGAAGCCCTGGCTTCATAACTATACTAGACATACCATCAAATCTCATGCTGCAGAAGCGGATATTACAGCGTGCAGCTGCTCACTTCGCCTAAGCCCAGCGTGCCCAAAACCCCCCAGCTGGCATATTTTTAGGCATATCAGTTTCCCAAGAAGGTCAGGTTTCTGAAGTCCAGGGGAGAAGGAAAGAAAATAGGCTGTTGCACAGCTTAGAAAATAAGTGCTAATACAACATTCCCAATCTAACTTAACCCCCGCCATACAGACTTCTTGCAGACACGAGAATCATACATGTATGTATGTGATCAACACTATCTGTTGCTGTCCTTTACTTGTTATTGTTAGACGCATGGATATATTTTCATAATTTCCTCGATCCGCCCTGTAAACGCAGAAAGATACTCAATAAAGAGACTTATTGGTCAATTTCCTGGGCGTGTTCGACTTCTATTGGCTTTGGCTAATGGGAAACCACCAGGGTAGCAAGGCTTAGCGCGTCATTTGCAGTTGTTTTTATACCCATATTGACCTCGTTTCTTAGTCAGTATGTACATATGCATGCATGTACATACATACATATAGTTTTTCCGTGTACAATGATATCTTGCTATGTACCTGCAAGTATCCAAGGGCAGCACGGTCACAGTAGGCAGCTCGAGCCAAGATCGTCAATAACAAAAGATCATAATCCAGTATTAGCTTACAGTTGTAAGACAGGAAATTAATACAAACTTCCAGAAGAAAAAGCACCAGCAAATTCGTTCTCTTCACAATGGAGTGACCCAGGTTTATTTCAGACTCAATCGCAGAAGCCGCCTCAAGAACCCTAGTCCAATAGTGGAAATCACGCTTCAACTACTATCATAACAATATCAACAGTTAGAACCAATACAGAAGTCTATGTGTTCTTCCGTCGACGTGTAATATAGACCAGAGTATTCTTAATAGAAGTATTCATCTGAACAAACGCGGATGTCGGAACGGCAATATCACAACATCAACTGCTATAGAAACAAAACAAAACAATCCCATTTCCCCATTTTGCGGTTGTAGCTGCCCATAGCTTCTTTATGCCTTCTCTCTTGTCAACTAAACTAGATGAACTATTGCCTATGAAAACTCAACTTTACTTTGCTTGCTATTATATCGCCTGAAGCCGGACTATAGCAAAATAAAGCAAAGCCAGGTATTGAACACGCGATTTAATGCATGAATCTCTAATAGTGAGTATGTGATCTGTGGGATTCTGAGCACGGAATAAATAGTAGAAAAAGGAGTCATAATCTATCCAGGCATTCGAAGTCTTAATAGAGTTATTGATATAGGCCACCAGTTGGACAATGCGTATAACCCTATGCGTATTAACCCTAGGTGACGCACTAATATAATATAATTTTCTTATGCACCTCCAGGGGTATTTACTCGCCAATGTAGGAACTCACCTGAAAACGCCGTGCCACTTACAGGCAGCTTTCAATCTTTCAGAAGAGAATACACATACAGATGTAAGTGCAGGTTACAATACATGTTAACATTGATCCCAATCCACACGTCATTGCTACCAGAATCTGCCACAAGGACAATGTGCTTAAATATCGCGCAGCTGCAGGTCTCTAAGAATAGAATTAGGATATTGGCAGCTGCAAGTGCGAGTTTCAGACATTCCTTATTAGGCTCGACTGTTCGCTATATGAAGATGCTCTTAGTTAATCTGCAGAAACGCTCCCAAGGTCTCAATTCACTGTCCTTTTTTGTCGTTTCAGCTAGTAACAAGGCTTTTACTCAGCTATATACAACACTCAAGCTTTCTATATCTGCTATGTGTAGGAAGGAGGATATCCCGTTATGAAAGGAGTAGCCGGCTGCATGAGAGGAAACAAGAAGAAGGGTCGTGGAGACTTCACCTGAATCAGAGTATATGCATCAACACAGACTCGGACGACGACAGCCATGTTCTGGAATGCCCGTAAGAAAGATAGATAAGCACAAAAATAAAGGTACGTTGTCAAAGAAAGTTTGATTTACCTGTGCTCATATAATACTTGAACCACTTGGAACTGGTAACAAAATGAATAAAATCAGGGAATGTGAGCTCTGTTCTATAAGCACTGTTGCTTTTGCTGTTGATGCTGGCTAATGAGGCTCAAAGCAAGATTAAGCAGAGATTTCCCGACGTCTATTTTTCTGCTTACTATATGGCTTGGACTTTGCGCTGAAGAGCGGTGAAGCGGGAGATGATGATTTGACATTACCCTCATCTCGTTCGCGCGGCCGCTGGCAACAAAAGTAACCAGGGCCACATCTTTTTTTCCCTCTTACTATAATGAAATTCTGCCAAGATACAAGACCCCCTAACAGTAATATACTGTATTTTGAGTGTACAACTGTTAGTATAGTGACAACACAGGGCTGTCTATTGCTAGGATATGTCATAATAATAGTTTGTGATCAGAGCGCTGCCAGTAATCCAAGCACAAGCATTGGCCATTTTTCCTTGCACAAGGGGAATATGTCTATTTGCATTTCGTTCCTTTTTCTACATGTACATACATATATGTACCAGTTGTGTATATGACTTGGCAGCCCTGTACGCCGATATTGCCTTTTACGCAAAGCTCAACAATAGTACAAGGAAGTCACCCAGAAGGAGTTGCACAAGAGACATACAGATGTAGAAGACATTTATGATTCGTAATCTTCATGTACTTCAGAGTAGAACAAATAACATGAAAGCGCTGTTAGTGAACAGTGCTGCTTTTGCTTGGGTACTAGGCATGGTTCAAAGGACGTTATTGTTATAGTGAATGTACTGGTGATGTCGAGTTCATGATGTTAAAGCCCCGAGCTTTGTTATTAGGTTTTAGGTTATTTATCTACCATTCTAGTTCTAATCATGTAAACTAAGATTCGAAGTCTTCCAGAAGGCCTTAGTTGCGGACTATAAGGGAGACTGACAAGCGAAATTTCCCATATTAAAAGGGCATCTTTAGTTGGCTATTAAGAAATATGAGTTATAGATGCCCTGAAATAACAGGCTTCGTTAGATTTCTATTGTGTAAAAAAAGGAAAACTTTTCTTAGTATTGACACTTCTATTTGTTGTGGTAGTCGCAATCTGCCGAGCAACCAAGTGAGCCAGTCAAATATATAATATCAGAATTTGCTAAGCGACAAACTCTAGATCTTGTAGGCAAATTTACCGATAGAAAAAAAAAGTATCAAATAATGACTTCTTTAGCTTCTTGATTAGGTTAACCTTGTCGGCTCGTGACTAAGCCAGAATCTCTCCTTTCTAGCAAGCGAAAGCCATCTTTTCTTCCTTCTGGCAATTAATCGTATTCATGATGTTTTCAACTAGAAAGAAAACCCTATAAGCCGATGTCACGATGATATCTAGTTGGTAAAAAGTGATAAAAAGGTCAATATAGCGCCGATAGAGTAGTTTGACTAGATATAGGGAAGAATATGCTCATATATACAACACCCTCGTTTTCTTCTCTTACAATTGACCCATTATCACCGAAGCCCCATCTTTTCATAGTGTAGGCGCCAATATTTTACATCATAGCTTAGCAACATATTGTTTGAAAAAAAGTAACATACTAAAGACTAGGATTTGCTGATCATTCGGATATTTTCAGACGAGAGGCTATTTCATATGACAAGGCCTATTAGGGAGCCATCATTTCGGGGTACTAGACGTGTTATTTGTGTATTATATCGTCAATTGTCAATCTTACGTCTAATTTGAACAGACACAAGAAGACATGTCGTTAGATATTATGCTCCTAATCTCGATAATGGCCAGAGCCGCGTAGTCACGTGAGATCGCGACCCTATCCACTTTCCTAAAACGGCAGCTTGTTTACGCCTGTGCAACCCCACACTTTGCTGTACAGTGACGACACACGTAGACGCTTTATCCACAGAATAAAGATGTGATTTATTACTGTTTGTTGTTATGTTGATATTTATCCACCGCGCAACGAGTTTGTTCTATTGAGTTTTCTACGAAATATAGTTAGGGGCAATCTATGAAAAGTGTTGAGTAAATCTTAGACTAAGAGACGGGGGTTACTGGTCATGAAAAATGCGCATTGGTTGAGATCGTGAAATTCACAAGCATATCGAGAGATAAGACAATGGATCACTGTCTTAGTCTACTAAGATACCTGCAGTAATCAAGCGCAGCTTTTAGACATGTGATTTTTTTTCTCCCCAAGCAATGCATGATCCATGGCGAAGAAGAAAGATTGGGGACAATTATGACAATTATGACAATTCGCTTACTCACGATATAATTTACATATGTAGTTATTACCAGCAGATTCCATCGCGGGGTCCGGATAGTTCAAAATAATATTTCCCCCGTATCCCCGAAAACTAGCAGAGTCTAGACACTTTTTGATGTAATACTAGCTCTAGCCACTATATTATATTTCAATGCAGGAGAAAGAAGTGGTCTTATTCTTATTCCCTTGCTCAAGTTGATTCTTTTTCCCTGCTGCAGCTCGCCTCTGCACAACCCAACCGAGCTATTTATGTTGCTGTTAGCAATTAATCCATCATCAACTGTTGAAATATGAAAAATTGTCTGTCAAAACCAACCGACAGGAGCAATACTAGTGAATAATTTTTTTCTCGAGTTTTTTTTTCTTCAGTATATAGTGGAGTTCTTTTTCGGTGCATTCTGTTGGTGATTGGCTTTATTGCCCAGGGCAACTCGCTTCATCGTGGGGTAGCTTGAGGAAAACGGCAGCAAAAGATGGAGTATCACCAACCTCTTGACAACCCGAAAGCCACAGAAATTGACAGAGTTTTCACGTCTAGTAGATTCATAAGCAATCAAGATGCATGTTTTGTTGTTGAACATGATATCAATGGCTTGAAAACTCTTCACCGCATCGTTCGTTCGGGGTGTGCCTGTAGATAGAGATAAAACAGTTATTATATACCAATCACGCAAATTCTACAACAATACAAAATGAAGATACCTTAAAGTACAATATATAAATGTTGATATCGGATATTTATATATCAAGTTATCAGGAGAAAAAAAACTACTCCGGTGTGGCCGTGTCGGCTAGGAAACTCAAATACTTGATGGGAATTGGTTTACAATCAAGTATTGAAGAATTCTCATGTTTTATCACCACACTTCCATAACCATCAGTGACTCGTACGACTGGTAGAAGATTATATCTGTTTGAGTTTTTATATGTTTCGCGTAAACTAAATGTGTAGGCCTAAGTTTGTGTCCATTGTCAAGATAGCCAAATAAATCAATATCTTCACAACTTAAAGTATTTTATTTTATACCACAAATACGTGCCTAAATCACAAGCTTTGGTCTAGACCATGCGCTTATCCCAGGCATTGTGATTGCTGTGATACTAACAGGCTAGGGAGGATACAAAACTATAATAATAAATGGCAACTATACTATAAAATTCAGGCGAATAAGTATCAAGTATCAGTGCAGTGAGCCAGATTGCAAAAGGTTTGTGTCGTTGTATCATTCTCGGAGCATTTGTTTTGTGTCAGAGCACTTGTCTAGGTTGCCCCAAGCAAACATGGTACTACGATGGAGATATGTAGCCTCCAAGATCGAAGTAGAAAAGTATGTCACATATTACTATTTTGTCTAATAATATAGATAGGACGGCATAAAGAAGCGGTCTGGCTATTCGCTTGACAAGATCAGGAATAAAAGCCCAAAACATCAGAATAAGGTCTACTTTACTGGTCTTCTTGTGAAAATAAACACGGCACAAGATAGGATGTACATACGTGCAGATACGATACATGTAGATGTACAGATAATAACAAGGCGGTCATTTTTAAGACCTACAGGCATTATAAATCATGCACTACTACTTTCTAGACATAAACAGACTACATATTGAGTATATCAGTGTTGACATTGACGTCCACAAATAAGGCTTCAAAAGCAGGTCGGCTGAAAGACAACTCAAAACAGCCGAGACTAAGCCAAGTCTTTCATCTCAAGCTTAGCTGACCGGTCCTTCTATTATCCTACGATATATTTCCTCGAATGGATGTCCGGAGACGCGTAGATTTGAAGCGGGGTAAAAGAGTAAGAGGAAACTTAAACAGAAGGATAATGTATGCATAAGAAAGTATTTGTAAACGCAGCCCAGCTTTGTTGTTGATTTTTATCTCTTCTAAGCAAGATTTCGCGGTGATCAAAGCAAAATAAGATGGTGCCGTCACATTCGGCTCGGAGACTTGGACTTGCTTTCTTATTTTCTCTCCTCTTTTCAGCTGTCTTGGTTTCGCGTTATCTATAGCTTTTATCTTTTTGGGACTCTTCAAGACTCTTCAGTGAATATAAGGCAAGGTTGGCTTGTTCTTCCTATGATTATGCAAATTTGGAAGTAAACCAAGAATAACTCTTTTCCTGGTTGTATTGTTTGTTGGCTAGTATAATTGAAGAACGCCGGCGCTAAATTTGAATGGAAATATCGGAGCCGTATTTGCGGACAGTTACAAATATTCAATATTTGCGAGAGGAAACCAATTATGAAGTCATATCATTTTAACCTAATTAATCTAGTCATAAACCATCTCCAATAATACAGAAAGAACTTATGAGAGGCCACCGCCTAAGCTAGTTTGACTAGGGTTACCTTTAGCATTTATTATTTACATTTAGGGAAGCAAACGCTTTTTTTTTTTTTTTTTTTCTTTCACATGCTTGATTAGCTTCCGATCCCCCAAGAGACAATCGATGAGGCCAAGAGTCAGTTAAGGACAAATACTGGCGGCACTCTCTGGTCATGGTGATTTTGAAGATTATTATGAGACATTCGGCCATGAAAACGCCACAATGGAATGCCACAGATGTGGAAAAGACAAGGAAAGGACCCACATCTGGACTCGTCGTAAAAGGCTGAAGTCTTGGGGCAGAGTATTCACCAAAAAACTATGCCAGATTAGTCTGAGTGGTCCTGGATACTAGGAACATAGAAAATTGGTGCCAGAAAACACGGCCTTGCTCGGAGTCGAAAAGGAGCTCTTAGATAATCTCTAGACTATAAATAAAATCATCATCATCATCATCATAGTTTCTGATCCTGCGAAATCGGTAGCCGTCACTAAAACGTTAGCTTGGCGGTAAATTTCGCGCTCTATATGTTTTTTTTTCATTGATTGCGTTTTAGCGCCGAAAATTCCATCGTGTGTAATTACAGGAACAAGAAGACTAAAACAAATGTCAATGAGGGCCAATTGATAATATGTTGTAGACTTGCTATATTTAGTACCCATAAGGTATCGTCTTTTGCCTCTTGAAGCCATTATGTATGATGTGATGTGATTGACATCAGATTAAATCGTACAGAAATTCCACCAACATACCTATCCCCAATTAGAGCAAAAATAGCAGAACTGACAAGACTAAAAGAAACAAAAAAAAACAAGTCAAAAAAGATGCGAAGCAAGGTTTGTTGCAGTGTGATTTGTGCCAAAGATAGATCAAAGACAAGGGCTTGGCTGAAGCGAAGACGACAACCCTTGACGCAAACCCCAACTGTCAGATCTCATCGGAACCCTATGTGAGACAAAGTTTCGGGTTCAGAGCGTAGACCGAACCCTTATTATACTCAGTGTATGAGTCTACAACCACTTATACGAGCTGATATTTTATATATCTTCAACCCTATATAGTTTACGATTATAATTGATTGACTCGCCATTTACACAAAGTTCATCCTTTTTAATATGTATATAGAAATCCATAAATATCATGGCCTTCTGTCTTCACTTTGACAGGTGCACAAGCATAACTTAGAAAAAGGAGGTTTGTGCAAAAAGCTTCTAGAAGAAATTTCAGAATTATGAATAGTCTGTTTGATCTGTGCACAAAAACAAACCAAACCAAACCAAAGTCCATATTTTCTTCTCTTACTCTTTTCCTTTGGCTGCCTGATTTCTTGACCAAGTTTCCTGTTTCGCTTGAGGATTACCAGCCACTTTGAGTCGCATAATGGACATTAGAAATTCTCTTCCACATCTGTTTCCCCATTAGCCCCTAACTTAAGTCTGCATGTTAGCTCACGTGAAAGCCAGGCAAGCCTTTTGTTTGTTGGAAACTCAGGGCTATTGAAGTACTTTTTGTTTTTCACGTAGTGCACCCGAGCTACTGGAAGAATCTAACGCAAGCTGCATGCAGAAGCTCTGACATCTTCTTGCAAGAAGAACAAAATAGAACAGCCGATACGAAAAGAAAAAAAAACAAGTCACTGGGTCGATAGAGGAAAAAAACGCTACAAAGACTTCGCTTGACGGTGCTTCTGCATCGTGCATTATGCATATGCACGATACTGGATCCCCACAACCTTGACTCGAACCCACTCTAGGAAATAATAAAGAATAATACCCTTCTAAGGCAATGATACAAAGAAAGAGCCACAGACTTCGAGCTCGTCACGGTAATCACAACTTAATGCAGGCAAGTATTAGACTTCAGATGCATGTGCCGACCTGCATAGTCGAAGTGGAGAGTGGATGTTATGTGACATAATAAGTCCGGGAAACTAAACCTGTCAAAGAAGACAAAGAAATAATACAGCATGATGGAGCCGGGATGTTAGACGCATTTCCTAGCCTATTGAAGGCAAAATAAAAATCATGACCCCATCACAATAGAAATCTTGGAGGTTGGCTCCTGTTTGTTCTCCGGATATAGTGGTTCTTGGACTGGGATGGAGCATCAAGAAAAGGGTCTTTACTGGGTAAAGATGCATAGAAACGAAGGAGAACCGATTAGTGGAAACCACTGATGGAGTAGTTTACACATGTGTGCTAACGAAGCATCGGTGAAGAGATTTTTTTGCTATAGTAACTAGTTCTTCGTGTTCGAGGAGCGGATAGTCCGTACCTAGTATAGTCGATGATGTTACTGTTAGCATTTTTTTTTTTTTCTTTTTCTCTTCTTATGTCCATTTATCTTTCAAGGTACTTATGGGTAAAGTTTTCATAGACTGGAAAGTAGTGGCTTCGCTTTAGTAACTTCGGGCCCAACCTTTTTTTTTTTTCTTTCTTTCTTGTATTAATCACAACAAATGCTTCCCTGTTTTTGTCTGGTTGCCAGAGTATTAAGTGAGCAAAGCTTGATCCTGAGCAATAAAACTACACAGCAAAAAAAAAATCAAGAAAGGAAAACCCCACACATACTCTCAGATATGCAGGATGTGCTTACAATGTCGCTTCACCATTGTTTTACTATAACAGAGATACATCTTTGCGACAAAGAATACAATAAGATGAGTAACAGACTACTTTTATTGGAACTTCTGGTTGCTTTCGGCTTAAGTAGAAAAAAAGAAAAGATTGTTTTTCTATATGGGACAAACCCTTGCCAGTTCTTTTGAACACTATTGAAGAAAAGAACTAACAATTATTCCCCAAAAGGTAGACTGACTTACTAGGATTTGGTATAAGCTGTAGGGGGTAATATGGACGGAGCTTCGTTGATGTAAATACATACATATCCTTCTAGACAACTTTTACATAAACTTCGGAATACTATAGCAGAAGACCGTGTCTTGCCACAGCAACTTGTCGTCATTCTGTGCACGGTAGGTTACTTTGGAGGATAAAGCCTAGAGACGTTGTTCGGCTCGGAGGGCTTGTATGATTTCATTTACTTAGTTAGTCCTTGTATTCCCGGAAATATTCCAAAGCGTTTGTAGCACTAGCTGGGAAAACCGCCTTAAACCACCATAAGATCCCCCAACCACCCGTTAAACCAAAGCAATGAAAAAAAAAGAACGGATAATAGTAGTAGTTGTCGTACTTCTTCCCCTAAGTAATAAAGCCCATGCCCCAAAATATCCTACCCGCCCGGCCGAAGCTTTTATTCCAAAAGCTTTGTCGTCAGTCAGGGAACTAAACAGTTTTCTTACTGATTAGTGCCAAACACTATATTCCCTCTCTTGCTACAAGGATGTGGCGATGGTGACCTACTAGATGGAGAAGGAAGCCAAAGTCCACCTGTATAAAGTAGAAGAGAAAGTAAGGATAAACAACAAATTTTCCGAGGTTGAAACCGACTTGATAGCTGATATTTCAACGTTGGTCATTGCCGTAGGCTATGCAGGACGTATCCTCGAACCTGATCATAGCAACGGACAAGATAAATAATAGCAACGAGTGCGGGGTGGGAAGCACAAGATGGCCAAATTGGAGGGCGTGTATAAGTGAAATCCATGGAATCAAATCACAAATGAGCATCTAGAGGGAGGAGCGTTACGCCAGAGGGCGTTGATCTCGCCTGGTCCAAGGCTTACTACCAGGCAACACGGTTCTGATGATATTACTGGCTAGATAGCCGTTTGAGAGCTGTGCCCTGGTTGCTATGAATGTGCAACTAAGTAACAAAATAGCCGGCTACTACAGAGGCTTTTTTGAGGTTGGTCGTACTCTAACACTAGCAATGACGTGATGAGGTCCAAGTCAAGTACATATCTAGATCTATATCTTGACTTTGTTATACACTGTGGCAAAAGATAACAAGTACCTGTAATTAGACTTAGAACACACCATGTTTGGCTAATAGTTGAGAAAACAATCATGGCCTATAGTAGTATATCCTGGCATTACTATGTCTGCCGTCTTCTTGGTTCAATGGCGACCTGTTATAGTGGCTGCATACGCCACTATGCAACAATATGCAAGTGAGACTAAAATATGCACAGAAAGGTTAACTATGTAGTTATCTTTCTTTCTTCAAATTTACAAACGGGAGTAGAAACTTCGCCACTACGATCTTAAACCGCCGCACTGACGAGCCAAAGTGTTTACATGGACTTATCTGTATACGGGAGTATATGAGAGCATACGAGATAGTCTGTGTGGAATCATCATGAATAATAGACTCATTTTTTCTTAAGTGCTTGCTGCTGTCACTTGACTCACTTGTGCTCGCTAGGGGCTTAAGGGGAGCCGCCTAATTGTTGTGACTACTGTGTGTAGATGTTCCTGGGCCAACTGGTGGCATTAGCGGAATGTACAATGAGATTCTCAGAATACGTATTTGGTTCTTAAGTTCTGTCTGAGCTTTCATTTTGATGGCTTAGTCATTGCAAAGTATTCGAAGACTAGCTTCTATAGATCCAAAACTGAACGAACATATAACGACCCCAAACCCTTGCCAGGCTTAGCTCACTAGACAGTGCCTTGCTGGATACATTGTTACAACTATGCCTTAATATTTCAGGAACAAGCTAGACTTACCCCAAGCCTAGATCATGGAATCCTGTCTCTTCTGGGTGAGACATTAAACGATCATATCAGAAGATAATGTCTACATATAGAATGAGATATTTGTACACAATTATACAAAAACCCGCACACACTTCCACGCGGGCCAAGACTAGCCCCAGGCCTTAGCTAGTTTAGTACCTTCTCCAACAAAGCTCAAGTAAAAAAAAAAGTAAAGTTTCAAGAAGGAGGGGCAGTGTTGTTGACTTTCAAGCTAAATAGGAAATGTATTTGAATCTGTAACCTAAGCTACTACTTTCCTATGATCCTCAAAGTCCAGCCGAAGAACATAGCCATTGAAGATGAACAGAAAGTCACAGCTTTTTTTTTTCTCTTAGCGTTTGTTTGGTCAACCTGCGACAAATATCTACATGGCTTAATCCGATGAGAGAGCCGGGATCATTTCTTCCCTCTTCCCTCTTCCCCTCCGAAGCGCTTTGTTGACCAAAAGCAGTGACGAAATCTGTGCGAAATATTCAGGCCACCAGATCCTACAATTGAAGATACATAGCAAGATGCTGTACCAAATAGCAACGGCAGGCTTTCACTCGTCTTTCTTTTGTTTACTATCTATATTCTTGTTCGATACAGAGGAATATAGTGCTAGGGCAGGGCTCTGTTTCTTCTCTTGAGACTTGTGCCTGTGACATGCAGAACTCTGGAACATATGTACAGTCTACATACGTTGTCTAGCTAGGTCTTTACACAGTATACTGGAAACAATATATGCCGAGTCTTGAGATGTAAGCGATATCCAGTAGGCTTAGCTTCTAATTGGCTCTGTTTCCTGCCTTGATAGCGTTACATTGTAATAGGCAGATTCTACCTTGTCTTTACTGCATCAGTCATGTGATAGCGTGTAGCAAGATATAGAAAATAGAAAAGATAGCCCTAGTCTAGTGCTCGCCTCATGCCGCCATGAACGCTAGGCCAGGGTTTCTCTTCTCGAACCAATTCTTTTGCGAAAGGCAGATCCTAAGATGTTAACTAGCTGGCTCTGTTCTATATTGTTTTTAGGGCTCTTAGGCGGTTCTCTGTCACATAGCAACCGTAGTCTAGCACTAGGGTTGTTTAAGAAAACATAAAGAGGGAAATGGACCAAAAAAGTTCACATAGCTTCAGAGACAATAACTACAGTCCCAGCAAAAGACCATTTGATCCGTGCTCTTTGACAGTGTGTATAAAGAAGAAAACACAGAAAAATCACTCAGATATCAGTAGAGTTGACTCTTCAAATGATAGACCAACGGTGAAAGAAAGATCAGACTGTGGCCTAGAGCTGCTGGAGCAACACGCTAAACACGTTCCTATTGAGTGGTGCCGGATCGGACCGGGGAGATTATGAGATCAGAATGAGACCCGAGCCAAGGTAACCCAAACTTTCTCATCAGAACATATACAAATAGTAGGATGTTGGAGGGGCGTACGTACAATATCTATTAACTCTGGTAAATGACAAGTGACAGGATCAGGAAGGCAGTGAAAGAAGCGGTGAGTCTGAGGTTTTCTTGCAAACAATTTGTTTACTTACTCCCTTTTCAATTCATCGTTGTTTTGGGTTATATGGGGGTCGAAAAGGGCTTATAGTGTTTGAGGTACTACGGATCCGTCATTGTTAGAACACAAACATCAGCTTAGCGTTGACTATACGGAAACCTAGATTGTGTATACGAGAATAAAAGAAGGGAGATTTTAGTACACTTCATGAAAATGCTGACAAACGCTAATTAGTCTCTACTTATTGGCTATTCCGACAGATATAACAAAGAAGGGCTTTTCTACATATCAGCTCTGTAAATTGAACATATATGTAATACTAAGACTTACCTACGCCCGGATTTTGATCACAAGTACGCAAAAGACTAAATGAGAACGTGTGATGTAATATTTCCGTTTCTTGATCAAAGAGAATCGGGTTATAGTGCTTTATAGCGCATGACAAAGTCTCCCTCTTCCTTATTCTGCAAGCTCTCAGAGCAAGAATGAGGCGGAGAACGGAATAAGCCTAGAAATATTGCTTGCTTGTTTTCTTTTCTTCCTTTTCTTCCTTTCTGTTTGGGGGTTCTTTTCGACAAGCCCTAGATAGGCTAGGCAATATGTACGCACTAAGTTCGCGCAGCAAGAAAAGAAACCCAAACAAAGCCCCCAAAAGCCTGTTTTTTTCTGTTTTTTTCTTAGTTGTTCCTTGCTTGTTTGCTTTATCCGGTCTAGGGTTAGTTCATCAAAGGACAATTAGAGATCTAAGTTTGAATTATAGTTGTAATATCGATACTACCAAGTATAAATTTTCTTTGTTCTTATGAAACAAGTAGGAAGATCAAGACGATGACTTCACCTATAGCAACGCAAGAAAACATCAACAAGGGAAGCTTTACTTAAACCAAACCTTAGACTTCTAGAGAGCTTTTTGCTCTTTTACCTGGTACTACTACAACTGGGCTAGCCAAGATCAGAATATGGGCCGTGAGGTAGGAGGACCTTATCCTGTAAGTATCCATATCCATAACACCAGAGAAACCCTTTTCTGGAAAGAGAAGAAAGCCGATCGTGTTCTCGTCTGTTTGGCTTAGCTACGCCGAAAGCAAAACACACAGAACTAAGCAAGGCCTTGCTCCCTAATATCCGAAGAAGACCCAGAAGCTAAGAAGGTTACTTTGATTATTGTTAACACAGTAGGAGGTCTTTCCCTTCTTGACCGTTTTCTTGGTTTTTCTTGTATATAAAAATGTTCGTGCGTAAGACCGAAAGAAGCCTAGTGGTTTGCGAGAGATGAGCAGAGTCTCAGCTGGGTTTGTCAAGCTACGTCAAAGGGCAAAAGCAGCCTGTATCCCAGTTGACATTCTTCTTGTACGGGCTATTCATTGGCGTAAAGTTATAGTAGTAGTGACTACGGCGGCTCGGAAATGGGAGTGTTGAGGCTAGTATGGTGATTGTCGTTACTTTTGTTGCTTGCTGCGGCTTAGTGGCAACAGGCCTGCCTGTGCTTCTAGTGCTATGTATGTACTTTGCTACCTTTCTTCCACCTCCTGAACTTGTCGTTAGACTGGTAGGATATACCGAGGCGCTCGTGATTCTATTTACAGCCTGTAATACTTCAGTCGGGGCAAAGCCAGCTTTGTTTGATTGATTGCATGCTGTGCCATAATAGTTTATTGGAAGGCAAGGATTCTTATGATCTGAGTGAACTGTAATTGTAATATTAGCTAAAGTGTACTCTATTTTGCCCTTTGTCTTTTTTTAATTGTACATTTGATTGCTGGTTGAATGGTAAGAGAATTCCATCTCGGTACAGATGAATCGAGATGTTCTTATTTCATCGTTTTATTGCTGTTGTTTTGAATATAAATGGAATTTGAGAGTTGGTTGCGCGGTGACGCTCCAATGTTGCTGTTACTACCAGCTGGCAGAGCTATAACATACTGCTAGGCTACAGCTGTTAACACTTGCCAGCACCATTCAAAATGTGGTTTGCTATCGGAATGACAACCAAACGCCAGGCGGCTCCTCATGCCAATCACTATGGGCTACGATCCGGTTCATTGCTAGTAACCTAAGCGCCTTCACAAGCCAGACCTTCTGGCCTGAAGATAATATGGCACTTAGTTGAACATACAGTTACTAAAACTTTTGATCTCACGACCGAATTCTCGATATGGATTGTCTGGGTGTTGATGTCTAAGACAAACCCCAGTTCAACCTATGCGCTCATCCTTCCATGCAGCTGGATCAGCATCGCCCACTGGTTATTTGTGCCCTTTCACAAATGATTTGTCTCTCTTGTCTTCTCTCGGAGAGGCGTGTACTGTACTACTTACAGGAAGACTGGGCTAGACTTGAACTTGCTGGTTGTCCAAAATATCGCCTGTGAATTAAATACTTGATACACGGACCCCAGACTGGTCTAGGAAGAAAGGTGCATGGTTGCCCAGTAACTATCGCCCAAAGCGGTCGAAAGTAAACGATGTGTCGCGAGCTGAAGCCTGTACGATAATTTTATCGTGAAGAAAATATAGGTGCAAAAACTAGAAGGATATTTGTCCGGCCTTCTTCAGCAACCTACGTCGCCTGTGGCAATTTATGGATTGTTCCACCACAATCAGTCGATGATACGGATCTTCTAGTTCGGAAACGGAACTCTGCTTGCTGCATTTCGGTGATAATAAGCCTATTAGAGGGCCTATATGGTTTGCTCCTATAACAATCAGTAACATGTATCCCAAGTACAGCATTGGCGAGATATAGCAAATGCAGCGGCCTTGGTAGTAATGAACAGTCGTAACATCGGTGGCAACAATCACCAACAATAACAAATGTAGTACTAATTAAAAAGTAGAGTCAACAACAACTTACGGTGGTTGCTAAGGCCTGGGAGTAAACAGGCGGGATCATCACCGTTGATTTAGAACAAACTGTTCGCTCAGCCTTGTTTCAAGACGGTGATCATAAACATAGTAAGCACCCCACGCTAATAAAGGTACTGCTAGGTTAGTAGGAGTACTACGACTCCAAATCTATTGCCTCCTCCGGCGTCATCTCAATTTGCAAGTTCAAAAACCTCTAGCGAGGTTGATGTTTATCTTCCGTCCTATCAAATTCCTGGCGAAATTCTTTGCAAAAGGGCTACCAAGCTTGAAATAGCTTAGGCCAATCCGCTAAGGCTTCCCTCTTTTTACATGTTGCAATGAGTAGGAGATGGTCAAAGGATCTTTTAATTGTCGTGCTTAGCTCCGAAGAGGGACCGCTTCAGGTCAGTACAATGTACAATGTCTGAATCGACAATAAGCCCATAATTTCTTTAGTAGGACTAAGGACGCTTTGTATCTTTTTCATTGTATCTTTGTATCGTTACAGTATAGGCTTTGGTGCTTATTGGGGGAATGGTTTGAAACTAAGAGTCTGCATATTCACAAAATACACAGCCTCTTTCTATCTCTCTCTTTTTGTATTTTCCGATTAATGGAAGGGGCTTGATAAGCTGTATTCAAATCACATTTGGCATCTTTTTTGGTAGTAAAAGAAAGATGATGTTCACCAGTTTGAGACACAGGCTTATCATTATCAAATAGCCTTGTCGATATGGTTAGTAAGCGATCATGCCTGTCTACTTCGTTCGCTGCTCTTGTGCAACAAAGTGTAGTTATAAACATGTTAGATTCTCCAAGCTACAAAAAAAACTGGCCGCTTAGGCTGGCTTTACCGATACAAGAAAACTCATCACTACAGGATTAGGCTGCCGAAAGTGCCTGCTTCTAATATGCAGATGACTTTCATCGTTAAACTATTGGCGTCTAGAGGCGGCCTCGTGTTCTACAGTAGGTTGTGCATTAAGGTGGTTCGTCTTGCATAGCAAACGATAAGCCTACATATACATACAGATACATATATTGGCATGTGCTAGTATATGTATCTGCACAAAGGAATCACCGAGCTTTTTTCCTTTTCCTTTTGGTCTTTTCACGATATTTGATATACATTGATTAATGGATTAATGGTTGACCGCGTTACTATCCACTTCCAATATCAATTAAAAGGACTAATTATTGCTACTATGGCTACTATAGAGCAAATAGGAAGACGCTACAGTCATTGTAGACACCGATCCCCAGTATCCTGACTGCAAGGTTACGTTTTCTTACCTAGCAACGTAGGCTACAACAGGCATCTTGTTACGGGCCTAAGCAGCACTAATAACAATTAATAAGAAGAGCAAAAGAGGAGGAAAGGGAAGAAAATCATTAGCCAAACACAGCTTGTGCTTCGGGAAACGCTCACGGCAGCTCCAGTCAAAAGAAAACACACTGCAATTTATTGTAAAGCCTGATAAATTGCTGTAGCGATCCCAGTAGATTGAAAAAATGAAGCACTCTTATAGTGATTAAGCAAGTAAAAATTGAAAATTACACTTGATTTCTAGACTGGGTCCTAGCATACTTAGACTGGGGAGACTGTTTTACTGGCTACATAATATAGCATTGCCTGTGGCAACCCGACTGTACTGGGCAACGCAGAGACTTCTCTAATAACACCAAATGAAGCAGTAGAGAACTCAAAGTCCACTGGCGGGGAGGGGACAAAGAGTCGCAGTTAGCAGTCAATCCCCTAGTAATAAGACAAAAAAAGCAACGCTAGGCGGTAGCAGTCGCAGTATTAGTGGGATATCCATACTGATCTCCGGCGGTTTAGTTGTACTCAGTTTAGGTTCATTGTTAGGCGTGTCTCTTCTTGCGCGACGCTAATAGAGATTCTACGCAAGGAATATCAGAAAAAAGGTAGCAATAATAATAGCAACGAGAAAAAAGAAAAAAAAAAGAAGAAAAAAAAAGACCAGGAACTCTAGTTTAATGACGGGCGACAAGGGATGGCAGGAGTTAAGGTCTAGGACCCTTCTAAGCAGATTGTTCTTTTTGGTATTGCTAGCGTTCAGGGAGCCGTTTGTTGCGCCTTTTCCTCTTATTCCCACTATAAATTTACGCCCAAAAGCCCTAAAGAGCGGTCGGCTGAGCTAAATTTTTAGTGGGTTGAACCGAGCAAAGCAGGAGAAGCTTGAGGGGAGGGTGGGTTAGAAGGAGAAACTTTGACTTGGTGAAATAACAACTACAGGGACGAAATGAGAACAAAGGGAGAATAGAGCTTTAGAGAAGAGAACGAAGCCTTGTGAAATTACCGAAACATCCAGCAAGTTTAGCGGGTTGCTAGACTTTTGCGACAAAGGCGCGGGAGGTCACCACCACAACCGCCCCGACTACACGTCTAGAAAGGACCGTAAATAGGCTTCGCCTGGCGTCAGAGACATCGGGAGTTGGCTATACATTGGCCCGTCTTAATGCTTTCACGATATCTGGCTTTGGGTGAAGGAAATATCAAGATTCGTTAGTGATTGCTATATCAGGCCCATATCTTACTATGTATCGGAGAAAAAAGAAAAAAAAAAGAGCCTGCTATTTTCTTTTTTTTTTTTTTTTTTTTTTT
>RHDR01000434.1:0-27056 GCA_009806295.1 Davidsoniella neocaledoniae
TTTTTTATTCAAAATACGATCTTTCTCTTTTTCTCTTAATTTTACCGTTCATGCTCTTCTCTTGCCAGCGCATACAAAGTGTGTACTATGTATTTCACACATGTTTTCTTAGGATTGATCAGCCTATATCAATGATATTATACGGTTGGACTGCAGTATATAGTACTCGCACTACAGGAACAATGTCCCTTCCACAGTTCCAAGTGGCGTCTACTTGGCTTTTGTTGTCAATTATTGACACTCGTAAGCGCCTCGACTGTTCCTTTTAGCTCACCGAAATTTTAGAGCCGACAGACTATCATCATCACAGAGATCAAATTGTGAGCTGGTGCGGCATAGCCATTTATTCAGATCATATATATTGTTCTTAGCGTGATTCTCGACTGACTTTGAGACGCTTACACCAGGCTGTACCAGAATACAAAATATATGTATCTATTTCTTTGTATTGTTCGGACATGATGGCTTATACTAATTCTGCTCTTCCAACATAAGTTGCTTTAATAATATTACATGCTGAGGCACCTTATTATCGGCTATCGACATGTGGGAGCTGCCAGCACACCTATTCCCAATGCCAATACGGTGAAATATGTAGTAAAAATAGCAAATTACCGCTGGAAAGGCCAAAAGACGCTTTCGTATTATGCAGCAAGTTGCCTTAGATAGACCAACTGTCATCGTGGCACGACAGGAAACTAACGAGGCTACAATAGAAGAGGACATAAGACTGCTTTTGTTTTCCTTTGGTTCCACTTTAGCGACACTACAGCCTATATTGATTAAGGCAAGCAATACATTTAATAAGGCTTCATATATACGCCTTGCTAAGCTAGAAAGAAGACAGTAGAAGTAGCCAACAGAAGAGAAGATACCCTCACAGCGTCACATCCAGATAAAGAAATAGAGCCGATGTCCACGGCATTTGCTTTCCTGATCGATGGCATAGGTGACGATGATGGAGTCTTGAGGGCACCCCGTTTCATTCAAAAGGTAAAATGAAGCTAAAGGTCATACTCTAACATATGTCATCACCCACTATAGGTCCAATACCTGTTAGCTAAGCTACTTGCACCAAATCACCAAAGTCCAATGGCCAACAAATTTGTCATTTAAAGCCACAACATTCGCTTCTCGTTGTTTTCATTACCATACTAGGCAGTCTCTTCTCATCGTTACACTGCAAGCATATGGTGGCTTGACTGACTGGGGCAAATATGGCTATACGTATAACACATACTGGTTTGATATCAGGTGAAAGAAGGCGAGAGAAGACGTGGACATGGACCAGTCAGCTAGATTCTAGTTGGCTGGTTTGGTGACAAATAACTTCATGGACCTGCTTCTCAGGGCCACGGTTTGTACGATGACACGAAATGGATAAAATGACAGGGAAAGGTAATAGCTAAGACGACAGAAAGGTCTGTGCGGTCCCTTATACTTTTACTTTATTGTTCAAGAAGTACAAGTTAAGCGGCAGTCTAGGTGCTTTGATCTCGTCAACGTCTTATCTTTGATGTCCGTCTATAACAGGTTGCTTTTCTAATAATAACATCAGGTACCCCTAGAAGGGCACAGATAACTATACATATTTTGCCCTGGCTGGTTATGTTGGGTGATACTACATACTATCCAATATGCTGTGCTACAGAGCGTTGTATTGTACAACGAGTTATCTGTCTGCGAAAGCGAATATTGCAAGTGCAAGAGAAGGCTTGGGAATACTAAATGCTCGATGAAAGGAAACACGTACCGAAGTAGTTTTCATACCCTCCTTTCTTATTCACATCACCCTCTGCTTATCTCTGTTGTTCCTATATGTCTAGAAGCCCGTGTCCATTGCTTCCATGTGTGATAATACGACAAAGCAAAGAACCATGTAATAATGGCATATACGTCAGTGCCCAAACACAAACGCTGTCATGGATCTCTACAAATGCCGCTGTGATATCATCCGATAGCATTATTACACAGTTACGAAGCTATGTCCCTATCAAGCAACCCGTCAGGAAGTGGTTTAGTGCTCCAACTCTAGCTCCTTCAGTTGACAAAGCGAGGTCGCCGTTCTTGCTGGTGTACGAATACAACAGCAAGGAAGTACCCACAGCACACCTCCCCGTCATCAGAATGCATAACTCGAGGCTATTTGTTTGAGAGGTGCATACGCGAGCATCGATATCAACCTCGTATATGCTCTCTCTCCGTCTCCACACGACACGTATAATCATGTAACCCACGCCCTCGGTGTTATGTTCTCAGACCTGGAGTGCCAGTCAAGACACACAGATGACATGAAGAGTACCCTTCGTTTTCTCTCTCGGTTACAATAGTCATAAGTCCAATTGTTTTTGATACCCTCCTAATATATCCAGACCGGTATACAATTAGCTTATACTATCAATATGCGGGTTCAACAATTAATGTGTTGTTTGCCTCAATGCCAGCGAACATTCACTCACCGAGCGATAGTACAGACAGTTAGCAGAAAACAAGCCTATAGGAACTCAATCCTTAACGGTATCCAAAATCTACATGTGTGAATATGGTCAACGATTTGTGTAACATACCAATCATAACATAATAATGGCATTTCATAAAGCATTTGAGTTAGAATCGAGGTGGGCTTATTTCGAGTATTGAGAGTCTATAAATTCAAAGTGCGGATTTCGAGTCCCCCAAAACTGTACTAATCTTCTACTGTATCAAAAACACCAGAAATGACATTAACATGAGATATACAATAACCTTTATCTAAACCAAAGTAACCGGACTCATCGAAGAGTAACGATCTAATCAAGCCCTGCCAACGTATCGTTCCACTTCTTCAACGACTTTACATGGCCAATGATGCTATGTATCCGTATATGCAGGATTTGGCTACGTTATAATGATATAGAAATGTTTCCCATTGGCTTATTCTTGATGTTTCTGTTAGTACGATTACGATCTACCTTTCGGTAATCGAGATCTATATACAGATATAATGTATATTATATTAGATTCATTAGCTTGAAATTTGGTCTGGTTTTCATATATGTAGCTGGTGCTGACTATATACTCTTTTCCTTAATGTGGGCCAATACCAATAGAAAAGATTCTTGTTTTACTATGGATAACCAAAAACAAAGGCAATTCTTTGCCTTACATAGTCTATGCCCAAGAATAGTGTGCCTTGCCGCAATATATAATATGTACATTGCTTCTCGACAAAACAAGATGAATGATGGCTTAGCTTAACAGTTCACTTATAGTATATTCCTAATTGTATATCTTACACAAGGATGATTATTATAATCCATGGACTAAAACAGCCCAGAAAGGAAACAAACTCGCGCAATCTTGTATTGCCATCTGCTAACTTCAGCAAATCAGAAATGTCCACGACGTACGTTCTGTTGGCAGTCCTATATGCACTCATGGGATTTCATAGTCATACATGTAACGTTATCTCAACAATGTCATGTGTCGGTGTCATGATGAAAGCCGAAGTAGAGCATAGCTAAACGATAGGTGGATCAAGTTATAGAGAGAAGGAAAATAAATATACGATAGGCCGAGAAAATCACATATCAGTGTCTCTACTTTTAGAATGAATCCAAAAGGAATGCGATATTAGATAAGGTTGACTATAGTCTGTGTTTAGTTATCCAGTATTAGTGATAGCCTTCAGACATTCCTATAGTCAAACAGATAGGTACCCCACGTATAAGGAAGAGCTATCCACTAATGTGCAAGCTACTCACGTTTACATATAGTTTTTCCAGAATGTGCACTTTAGTTGCCAGTGGCCAATTAATTCACAACTGAATGATATATATGAATATGAAGTTCAATATCTACTTTCGGTTGTTCACTAATCATTGTGAAAGTGTCAACATGCAATCTTGATGCGGTACTTCCGTGGCATGTTTTTTTTAGATGGGGGACTTGGCTGGCAAACGGCATTAGCTTGCTTGACCAACCATAGAGCTTCTTTATATTTTGTACTGCAATTATCTCGGCTCCATGATGCGTGATGTTTCTCCGCTGCCACCACTAGCATGGCAATTGAGGATATAGGGCCAGACCGTCTGGCACTAAAATATCACATCCTCTACTGTACCAAGATGACAGTACAATATATGCAGTGGACTAACTGTGGATTCAGTTGGTGACACTGTATGCTGTGTTCCATGTTCTCTGCTCTTTTTTTGCTCTAGAAATGCGACTTGCTAAATCTTGTGACCATATTATATGTGATTCTACATAGTATTCTGTCTAGTTCAAGACCGTATAAACGAGGCCGTTGATTCCTCTTACATCACTTCCTCATAGCAGATCTAGTCCAACTTCAGAATATCAGTGATGGGGTGAAGAGCGAGATCAAAGAACAAGGCCTTAATGTGCCGGACATTCGGAGCTAAAGCTTGAAGTTCTTCCGCTGGGGGGCAAAACAAACACGGTAGTGATTATGGATAGTATCACCCAAGGGAAAATTATAAACTGGACTTCAAAGAAGGATCTTCATCTTGGGCTATAACAATCGTTATATGATGTTAGTTGAGGACAGCATACAGATACATACATATATGTATTACATATTTAAAGTTGCTAGTTAATAGCGCCTACTATAGGCGGCTGCTTTAGGGGGCAAACGACGGCGTTTTTAGTACATATCTTGTTGTCTACATACAAGGTCTAAAACTAATGATTCAGTCCATATATAACTTTCTTAATCGGAGTTAGACCTTGCGATTCCTGAGCTCCGATGCCTGCAACTGTAAACTTGTAGAGTTGTAATATACATATGAATACATAAGTTATACCAAAAGAATAAACTTTAGACGTACAAAAGATTATATTGGATGATACAAATTACTGTATTTTTACGTACTTGGCGGTTCTTTTTCTATGAAGAAATATTGATAAACAAGAAATATGATTTATTCTGTGCATAACTAGCTAGGAATGTACATGTAACAATACCAATATTTCAGTGCCATATTGGATCCTGTATCTTGCCTATAGCAAAGAATAATAATGCCCAATCAGCCGTTACTTGTTGTTTCAAGTTCTAACATCAAACGCCCTGAAAATAAATGCTGAGCTGCTACTCACTCCTACAAACGATAATAGCAAACTATATTTGCATTCCTATGTAGATTGACTACTAGCCTGTCTAGACAAAATACAGGGGAATTGGTTGGTATACTACAATCATACTATGCTATACTACACTACACTGTCACCTCAGTCAGCCGCACCCTTCACATTTCATCCCCCGTCATGTCATAGCGTCTGTGATGACCGCCGTTCTCAGGCGTGAATAATGTACAACTGTACATGTTCTTCTTACATTGATACATATGTACAATGAAGATACATTACTTTGGTGACCCGCAGCTAGTTACGGTGACATTCATGTATGTTCCGTTTACTAATGTCTTCTACTATCATCATACTATAGATACATATACATCATCCTATAACATCGGCTGTAAGCTACCCGCTAGTAGCTCGAGTCCAGCTGTACATATGTATCTACAGATATATGTAGATGTATGTATCTGTTCTAACGACAGTGTAGTTTTGAACTTTGTAGAAGTCACATTCTTCTCCCAAATGGAAGATAACTTCTTAATCACCGTCTGCTATTGCAGCGTCAGCTTGTCTAGGATGATAGCCAGCATAAATAGAAGTGACAGTAAAAAGGAAATTCCCGTAACTCCAGGATGTTCGTGCAGATACAATATATGTATACACATTACATACATATGTACATGAGATTTATATTTCCTTCCAGATCTACTATCGTCATGCACAGTCTTATCTAGTGTGAAGTTATCTGTTTTACATGCAAATATAGCAATGTGCCCGAAGAAATAAAAAGAAAGCCTATAGAAATAACAAGCACGATCAACCCTTTTTTTGTTTCGTGCCCTGGAAATCCCACCGCCCTCCATATTACATTTTCAAGTCATGAAGATAGTTACACTATCGACACACAAAACAATGTAATTTTGGCTGGTCAGGCTCGTCTCATCTTATATTTCAACATGTCAGAGGAACTTGCATATACCCTTTCCTCTGGAGTCCGACGAGATAATGCAGTGTCAAATTGACAAGTCTAGCTTGCAATGGGCTCTGTCAAGCTAGCCTACCTAGTCCACTAATCATGTACTTGAATTCTCCCCATTCTTACTATACAGATACATATGTAAGTAACTGTACTAGTCATAGCTTCTGCTTGTTGTTATCTCTTATACATTTATTTCTATACAATAATGTAGTTGTAGGCTTCTCATCAAGATATCATACATGTCTCAAGTCCCGTCACATACAATTATTTTTTTTTCGAAGCTGCAGGACTCCTTTTTTCTAGCGAGCTGACCAAATTGATGCAGTAACAGTGTTTTTTGTTGGGGAAAAATCAAGTTTTTAGACCCTTATATCACTAACAGTTCCTTGCAAGAAAAGAAAAACGCATCTCTTGAATTCTTTGTAGCATGTTTGATGTTTGTGCAGATCTGTCGTTAATTTGGTCTGCAATGTACGGTATATTCCTATCACGATGTATCTGTATATTATTTATCTATTCATCATGGATAAATAGGTCTTCTACTCGTAAGAAATTAGCGTTAATATTTTCTTTTTCCTCTGTATCTTCCTACTACTAGTTCCTATTTTTCTTTTTCCTACTCTTCGGTGTTCACTAGTCATAAGATTCCAGGTGATATTACCTCTATAGCGATATGTGTAATATCTGATGCATCGTTTTCACACCTTCTATACATTTACATAGCCTAGATTCTGCTTCTTCTACAGGCATATATGTAAATCACGTAACTAGCTGGACAAGATGGCTTTGGTCTATCCTACCATGGATGAGAACAGAATATTGAATATCAAACGATATACATAGATATTGGTGTCTTTGTTAGGAAATAAGGGACTATGCAATTATATACTTGGAGCATCATAAGCAACAAAGGAAAAATCAGTGCCATATGCCCATAATTCAGTTATAGAGACAACCTGTGCTACAAGCCAGTAGAACTAACCAGAGCTAACTTACGGGCTACTTTGTTCGAGTGCTTGGTCTCATCCCTTATCCATTGATGTATACGTATATTATTTATACTTACACATCCAATTTGCGGAAAATAATTATTCTGTATCAACTCAAGCACATCTCGATTTGATTGTTACATATTGAGTCTTTCTGTCCTTAAGCTCTTACAAAAATAGCTAGGTACTTGTAGTCAGTTCAAGAATTGTCGCGCGTGAGCGCGGCAAGGGATCTCATGGTAGGGTTAATACCCTAGAAAATGATCAGCAACAACATGAATGAGGCTGGACTGCATCTCAGCCTAAGGGATCAATTCAGGGGCTTGGGCAACACATATGGTGATGTCACTACTATGCTTATATCGGGGCACATAGGGACAACGCTCACCACCATCAATATAAGTAGCCCAAGTAGTCCATCTAGTATCATTAGTAGTTAGAGGAGTTAAGCGAGTAAGGAGATTGAAATAGCACAACTATTCTGGAATCAATGGGACGATCTATTGCACCACTTCCATTAGCATAACAAGAATGATCTATGCATACAGGTAATGTGCTGTGCGCAGTTTCATAGTACTTTCAAAATCCAGACTTACAGCTACCCGGTTCCTAGGTATCCTAACCCTCAACTCTATGATTCCTACTACAACGCTTTTTTCGTTTGCCTATCTTTTCTTTTTCTCTAGACTAGGATAATGCTAGCAAGCCCTCCTATTTGTCATACATCACTGGGATCAAGAGAAGAGAAAGACGGAGAGAGAAAAGACAGAAAAGCACTACTAATCAAAAGTAGCCCGCCTAGCCTCTCTACACGGATTTTGAGTTCAATTGCTATGAGGTGATTCTCTCAAACCAAACAAACCCTCTCCTTTCTTTGGTTCCCTGTCATAATTCTTACTTGTACATACATATATACAGACTTGTCGAGGGTGAGGGGTGGGTAACTATCTTTCAAATACTCGATGCTTACACAGCTTTCTCTTCTTCTCCTTGCACATATTAGTACATATATAACTAGATAATGCCTGATAGACAGACACTGGTATTTTCTCCAGCCAGGCATGCTTCTTCTATTTCTCTCATACAAGTCTTTAGTGGTCAGGATCTAAGATTCAAGATAAGATGCCGGGGGATGGCTTTAGGCGAGCAGATTGTTACTACTACTGTAAATTTCCTGGTATTTTTTTTAAGATCGGCGAACTGCAAGGCTCGTCTCATATCATGTTCGGTGATAAAGATAAATCCATGAGCTTGAAATTCAATAGCCTGGATTCATCATCCATTCAGGGTACATGCTTCATATTCATTACATTTTCTTCTCATGTCTCAATGAGATGAGATTAAGCTGCTTGATGTAACACTTACAAACCCTATATTTCTTGGACATTATTTATCACGAACTAACATTTTTGGCGTAATCCAACACGGTTTATATATTTTTTGTCTTGCTTCAATATTGAACATACCTGCTTATATCTAGACTTCCAATTGCTTTATCAGCTCAAGACAAATAGTCTGTCCGACAAACAAATAATGACCAAGCTGCCTAGATCCCTTACTCGAGGTGGCGATGCTGTTCACAAGACAATTGATATCCGAGTTGTCCAGATGTATATAGTAGTGGTTGAGGGCTATATCAGAATACCCTGCTTTTGTGCTATGACTTTGACTTTGATTCCGGTCTTGTCCCTCCCTCCATCGCTTTTTGAGGTACAAACCCTTCGTAACTTCGTATCTCTTGTCAGTCAAGACGAGAGTGGCTCATAGAAAATCAAACATATGCCATCACCTATATAGTTCTCATTGATAGACGAGGATATGCAGCCCAAGAAGCCTTTTCCTCCCCTCCCCCCCACGCACATAGTTTGACTTGTCTACCAGAAGTCAAACAAGGCTGGGTGGGAATATAAGCCAGAAGTGAGCTCAACCCAATCACACACATGAGTCAACCAAAGAATGTGTAAAGAGGAAGAAACAAAGAAAATGCAGCCTGCCTTTGTACATATATTGTCTTGGAGAACTAGTCATCTGTTTGTTCGAGACCTAAAGGCTTTTGCCATTGCAAAGGGCCCTGTTTGACTCTATTTACACTCTTCTTTTTTGTATCCTTTCTTTGTGATAGGTGGGTGTTGATGGTTTAACAAAGGGTAGAAACAGAGATCAACAGACCCTTTGCCACCTCTTTTATGAGAAGACAAGTAACTATCATTTAGCAAAATAGACAAACAGCTTCTAATACACTGAACCAAAGCAAGTCTGGCAACTAAGCAAGTGGACAATCATTACCCCGGAAGCGTCTCGTAGGTATCATTTCCTCTTTCAATCTCTGCTGGTAAAACGATTCATTGCTTGATCCCGAGATATATGTCTTGATTATTGTGCTGGGAAGTAGGTCATCATGACACTATCCCAGGTCCAACCAGCAAGTTTCTGAAGAAGCTAACCACAGCCCAATATTTTCTCTACGTATTAAGCAACGAGAAACCAAGTTATGAAACGAAACATGCATGTGTTCCAATCATATCCATCTAACAAAAGCGCCGATGTATTCAGCCTCATAACTTAAACATCTGGGGTCAACTGGCCTGGTTTTGGTGAAAGCTAGTTTTATAGAGCATAGGTCTTATAATAAACATATAGACAGTACTGGGTAACAAATACCCCGAGTTCAGTTCATTATTGTCGTGATCATCCATGTAATTCACAGGTTGTAGGAGTAACTATTAGGGACATACAATAGCTATTGAGTGGCGATATACTGTATCACAAAATTATATTAGCCAGCATATCCATTTTTGATACTCGCAGTTTTTGTTTGTTTTTCTCTTCCTTGTGTGTAGAATGGGTTAAAATGGATGTAGATACTAAAGTTAATCTTGAAGAACGTGCATTATCATTCTTATCTTAAGATTGATTCAAGCGAAACAAAATTTCAGCAGTCACGTCAAGTCAATCGAGACCGTACTATCAGTACCTCGAATCACTTTCTTCTTTTGGTGGAGTCCAGGCTTTCTCGGTTATTTTTTTCTCTATTTTCTTCTTAAAATCTTCAAGTAAGAACATGATCTCGAGTTTATAAGTCTGCTGCCTCGGGCCTTGATGGAGATATGTAAGTGTTCCAGGCCTATAAAATGAGATAGTGCTTATCTACACATGTACAGTACTTTGTTCTTGTAAATTACATTAAATAGTCACCACTATAATTTTCTATCAGTTACATAGTTAATACGACTTTTAGTCAATAATATGCATATTTTTGTAAAAGAGCTAATATTCTCCAGTGTTAAGCTAAACAAACTTCAAAGGACTGTCAAGCTGGGCACAACCAATATTGAGTTTATTGGACACTTGCGAACAGATATTTGTATAACATCCATGACATAAAATACATGCACATACATAGTGCGCATTATACTAGAAGAAAGTACGAAAATTATAACATAAATAATGCAGTTACACTAGAGATTATCTAGGCCAATAAGATGGATGGGCTTCCTTTATCTTGACCATTCAAGTCTTCTTTCTATTCAACATTCGTAAACCTTTTTAATCTCAAGCACGTCTTTTGCCTTGTTCTTTAATTTCTACTAGTGGTTCTACGGATAATGTGGCTGTCTTGACATCTTTGTGGCATGGTGATCCTTTACCATAAGCCATAAAGTGACAAGATGTTCTCGAATTGTTTATATTTGTATGGTATTTAACTTCCATGGTTTACAATCTTGGCTCCCAATTATGGCGTAAGAGCCACCAGTTCCATGCTATTTCTGGAGAAAGACCAAGTAAGCACTTGTTTGCTTGTGGATTATCGAATAGCAATGTGTGTAATAAGCCTGGTAATTTATAGGAAGATAAGAACTAGCAACGTTATATCTTCATTCCTGGAAGTTACTGTATATTTATAGTTGCTAGAAACATCATTCTATCGAGAGTTGCATTTAACATGCTATTAACCGGAATGTGTCCCCAGATCGCCCAGAGATAGCCTGTATAATATACTGTCGAAAGCAAAGACTTTTCTACTTTGTCATGTATCATAATGGTGAGCGTCAGATGTTGCCCATGGCCTTGATCAATAACGCCTCCTATTGTGACAACCTGCCGAATCCTCGTCTAGCTTATGTGACGAGATTTCTAGGGGAACTAAAAAAGAAAAGAAACAAAAAAAATCAGAGCGAATCTGTAATATGTATGTATACATGTGCAGATGCATGAGCTTGCTAGATAGCCTGGTTTTAAGCATACTCATGAGATCATTGCTGTCCCTTAGTATGATTTGTATCTGACTTGAGGTGGCTCGATCGAGTTTAGTCGTATTACTAAGGTAGTTCCGGCTAATACCATGCCCAGCATCGTTGTCCGACAAAATACATGCATAGTTCATACATGTAAGCTAACCCACTAACTAGGCAACCTGTATCTGTACATGTATGTTACAAAAGCATGAATGTGATGGGTTGGCGATAATGACACCGAGAGGGGAGCAACTTTGACGGGGATGATAATCCAGAGATGGCGAAGAAGGACTCTTTCCACGTCTTATTCCCAGTTTCCTAGCGAACGCCTTTCCGAGTACAATCCCTGTCGATCCTTCAATGGATCTATTCATCATGGAAAAGCAGATGAAAGGATTAATTTTGAAGAAAACCACTTTATCAGTTGAGCTAGTTAACTAGTACGTATAGTTAATAGCTACATGTATATCATTAATTTGTCTACAATACCGATATCTATACAACTATATATCGGCGAACAGAGCATGGGATTATGAGTTTGAATAACCCATTATGTCACCATCATCAGAGCAAGACGGAAAAGAGCCTATTAATACATTAGTAGTCCTCAAAAGAATAAGAGAAGCAAGGTACCGCATGCTTTCTTATTATATTCGTGGCTGTTCACGCCTCTTCAGCAAAAGAAAGCAACCATCACAGCTAGGTATTAAGCCTGCATGAGAATCTGATCAAATCTAGGTACATACAGATATAGATATACATGTACATGTAAAGAAATCGAAAGAATCGAGGATGAGGAGAAGGGGGGGGGGGGGGGGGTGCTGCCCCTTCAGCAAGGAAAACTACCAGAAGATCATAATCTGGAGCCAGTGTTGTTTATTCGGCGCCCCCCCGTTCTTTTTTTTATTCCCAGGTTCAATTGGCATTCGAATCTATCTGTACATAAGGAACTTGCTTTCTATTCTCTACTTGTATGCATTAGAAAAATAAAAATAAAACGGTAAATATTTTTTAAACTGTGAAAAAACTCAAATACTCTTTCTTCTAGATTCAGAAGATCCCGGTCCCGACCCGACATCCATTTTCATTAACTAGCCCAAAGGAAAATCTAATACTACAAAGTTAGAGTTCTGGAAAGAGTCTGATGATGATAAAAAAAATTATTCAGTGCATGTGGATAATATCAGCTAGTATGCCATATTAGGGTTAACAACCCTTCTCGTTTTTCGTAAAGCTGTAAACAAACAGCATACAGTCACTCATTCGTCGAATTATTTCCACAAAGTCTAAAATAATAACTGTTACTATATAGTATCTATAAACAAGTAATGACAGAAACATGAGATAAATACGTAGTTACTAATAAGGCTTTTCTAGCGAATGCACGGCATATCTGTACATCATCCTCGACAATAGTAGCGAGGCAGGTGAAAGAGTATGAGAACTTGAAATACATATTGCCTGTCATAAGACGACAAATCATTAGTTAAGAAGCTTGATACTGTTAAATAGTTTTTTTTTTTCGCAAATAGCAGTAGATGATACACAGAATCAGCGAATTATATTATTATCTTCTAATGTTTCAAATAATATAGGCTTGTCTGTTGGAATAGACTACGAAAAGTAGTAAAGTAGTATTAGAACAGTTACATGGTCCAAATGATAAGTGACTTTCATATAAAAATCTGGACAGTGAGGAAAACATAACCTCACAATACTAAAAACTGCGAATACATGATAAAATGGTGTGTTAACACTTGTGAGCGTCATAATCATATATTGATTACAGGCTTTATTTTTGTTGTTTCCTTCTCGCTTAGAATTTAAGTATTAGTTGGACTCCCTAGACGCAAAGGAAGAAAGAGAAACAAAATCCATTTTCGCGAACTATCTACGTATCATGTATAAGTCTCTAGGTCACCATCGTATCAAATTATCTTACCGAATTAACAAAATAAAGAAAACTTTGGATATATCTTACGAATACTAGAAAAACACGTTGCTAAAATCCAATATAACATCAGAAAATAGTCTACTGACGTTTCCAATAACTAATGAAGATCCAGCGGAGAACATATACAGTTACATGGAATTTCCGAGAAAAGAAATAAATGACCTTATGAAGACAACCCGTTAAACTACGTACTAACCCTGATGGATGGGATGAAAACAGAAAGAGTAATTATGGCACGAACTCCAAGATTAGAGGATATATCTGATGGCGCCATACATTAAAATGTGAAAGAACGAAGAAATGAAACGCTATGTTCACAATTCTATTCGCCTGGACACGTATAAATTATTACTATGGATAACTAGCCATAGCGAAGTTCGTCTTATATTCCGCCCCGTGGACTTTACTGACTCGGAGTCCGCCACTGGTTGTATGTGGAAAAGGGACCCTTTAAAGACCGAAAAAGAACAAACCTTTTTTTGCTAGCACGTCGTCAGCGTAGTAAAAACGTGAACTAGGAAGCCATAAACATGTTATCTTTTTCCTCGTAAGGCCATCAAGGAAGCAGGATTTTAGATCATGGATCAGGGGACATAAAAACAAGAGGAGTGATTATTTTGACCTTAACCCAGCTTGTTTCAAGACTATGGAGGACGATACCACCCCTCTTTCAAGATGATCGTCGTGTCATTTATCATAGCGGCAAGCTGAATAGAAAATGTAACGAGAAAATAAACAGCTATGAGTCCTCGCAAGTAAGGTAAATTCTTGATGCAAAGTAGAGAAGGGTCCTGACTTGTTCCCGAGGAACCTTCTTCATTGACATAACTGGTCTATCAGTATAATTCAAGTAGTGTATCTTTCATAGCCAGGTAATGTCGGCGAGAGCTTTATCTACACAGGTAATATCTGGAGATAATCTCTCCCCCAGGACAAAAATTGAAGCAAGCTTAACATTAGGATATATCAATATTTCTCTATACACGAAGCCAAGTCTTTACGGGAAAAAACCAAGAAAAAAGGGATTCATTATGGTCTTACTCGGGCTTAGATCCCAATCCAGTAGCATCCTTTATATCTGTAGTGTCTAAGGTGAGAAAGGCCATGGCCTTATTTATTTTCACGGGTCGTGGGAAAGGGAATAGAATAACCAACTCAGCCTTCTGTTCTAGCGTTCTGTACCCTGTTGTCTTCTGTGCCTTATCGAGGGCGGAGGAACCAAGTTCCCTACTAGAGGAGCAGCGTCATGAGGATTTCACGTGTAGAGGCGAAAGAGAGGCTTTCTTAGTTTTGAGGCTCTATTTCTTATTCTGATAAATGGAACTGGCCTAGCAAAACAAAAAGAACTCTAGCTGTGGCTTCTTGATACAAAGCTATAGCCATGGATGTGAAATGTATAAAGCTAGAATCTCTAGTCTATGCTCCACGAAAATAATTTAACACAATATATGTATACCTAGTCTTCAGCTGATGGGCATGGGACATTGAGTGTCCTTTATCTTGGCTTTTGTTGAAGATCAGCGCTGGTTTTCTGGCTTTCCTGGAACTCGCCTTTTACTCAAGGCTTTGTCGGACCACTTTCCTTTCGTCCTCGAGCTTCGAGTTCATCATAGTAACAAAAGCTTGCTGTCTCAATGCCACTAACAAAGCAAGACTTGGATATAATATTCGGAAGCTCCTCCTCATGGGGCCTTGTCAATTTGATCGGCTGTGATTTCTGGGTAGCGAGCCGACTTCGTTTATATATTTCCAGTTATGGAATTCAACATTATCCGTGAATTATTTAATTTATTTTATTCTTGGTCAAGCACTAAACTAGTGCTGGAAAGAAGAATAAGACGCCCTGTTGTTAGCGACGTACCCCCGCTTCCTGTTTTTACACACCTAATTTTTCCATATTGTGAAAATTAGACTAATGGAAAGAAAGCGGTCTTCTTTACAAGTTATTGCCGTTCTGATGTCAATAGCCCTCTCTTTAGAATACTATGGCTTCGCCACGTTGAAGTGCTTCGCTTCGAAGTTAATAGGAAGAAGAAAATAAAAGAAGATGGCCAAGCTTCGTACCTTGCGGCGAAAATAAGGTATGATTCTTCGAACAATTTGGTAGAAACTTGGTCAAAGCTTGACACATACATGTAACTATCAACATGATAGGCAATCCAAGACTACAACATCTGCTGCTAATGGGTTAATCACGATAACAAGTCCTGAGAAATAAAAAAGGAGGTCAAAGGCCTTGGCTCTTCGGGGAAAAAAAAAATAAGTTAAGCTATTCCAAAGAGTTGTATTCAGCTTTCAATGAATATCATGGGCCAGCTCAAGAATGTCAAAGCGTCCCGATCCCAGCCTAAAGAAACAAGTGCTATTGTTACGGTTATATAGTAGTATTCTATATATCAAATGATGGCTGTGGAACTTCACTACGCTAGGCCTGGCATATACGAACGGGTCTTTGCGTTTTTTTCCTTTGTGCTCTTTTTGGCTGTATATAACATGCCGTTGTATGTGCATACATATTGTTCATGCTACAACATACCATGCTCCGAATGAACCCACCACTAGCACCATTAAGGCGGCTTAACCATAGTTTAGTTGTATACATATTGCTCGTTTCTGTCTCTGTTCCTGACTGGCACCTTTTTGGCAGAAGGTAGGGGGCGGGGGTCTTGTTTCTCTTCATTATTGTGTACTTCTAATAGTAACAATAAGCCATGAAGTCCTTCTTTACTGCAGATATCATGCCGGGGATGCTTGTCCGGAAGCTCCTTCGAGACCAGCTTATGATGAACTAGGGCTATGCAAGTTTTTGCTGCTGTACCTACATGTGTAAAGTATCAAGGGTTGTTGGAATCAACGGTACTATAGATACTCAGCAACCATTAGTCAATAGACATGTACATATCCGTATGTAGGAATACACGGCTGGGTGTGTAATAGAATAGGTCAAGAGTAATTTATCTCCATTGACAGGTTGGTCTAGCTGATATCGGCGCATCAGTGACCCGAGCAAGAAGATAGAAAAAAATAGCTATAATGGAAGTAATCGCTCCTTATCGATTTTGTATCTGTATATAGATCACAGACGATATCGAGAACTAGTCATCAGCTTCACTCCCGTGCTATAGAACAGGGCTAGTATGTATTATAACGCAGGGCAAAACAAAGGAACTTAGGCATAAAGCAGCAAAACGGCACTAGAAAGATAGTAAATGAAATAGATAGAGAGCCCTAGTCAACGTCTGAACGAAACAGGCCTAGCTTGATAGCTGAATCCAGGCACATTATGTACACAAACATGGGAAGCTTATACGGCTAATCAAGGTAGGTGTGATGGCGATTCTATTAAATAGGGTTTTTTTTTTTTTTTTTTTAATCATAATCTTATGGAGCTATAGAGCTATGAAGATGTATTTAAATAGGGTTAGTTAGGGCTAATTACTATTTTATGATATGCTTTATTATATCTCCTGTCCTCTGCATGTTGTTTTTAACGAACAAAGAAGTTGCAACTCAGAAATGACTACACACATGTAGTATCCAATCTCGACCGAAGGATGGGCACGGCTCATTTTTAGGAGCTACAGTAACTAAGATGACCCCATGCATGCACCAAACAGAGCTAGCCTAAAAGCTGATCTTGTTTCGTTTTGCTCGATTATGTTATGACTTAGTATAGAGTCAAACAATAGCCAATTTTATGGCTTTTATAGTATATCCCTTGTCTCATTTGTGTGAGTGAAGCCTTAATACTTTTATTTACAATTGTTTTGAGGCTGAGCCAAGCTCGGAAGCTTTGTTGGACAAGAAAACTAAGTGTATATTTACCATGTACTTACATATACTAGTCATAGGTACATGTATTATGTCTATATTTTATTTATCTATTTACTGTATTATTGCTCCAGTATGTAGAGAGCTGTAACTTCCCGTATACTATATGTACTGTAGTGGCAAATATCGTGCCAACAAATCATAGCAAAGGAACATGTCAGTCATAACAACTTGGACAGATGTATATACAGGTACAGTAAGCCATATAGAAACATACATTGTGAGTACGGAAACGGATCTACGGATATGTATCACAAGGCCTAGCATACACGAAGAAAATCGGAGAAATAAAAGTTTGGTGTTGTAAGGGAGAAGATAAAAACTGTTGGTTCCTACATAGATCGTATACATGCAAGTGGGTGTTCCACAACTTGGGGTTATATCATGTAAATGTAGTATAATGTGATAGATTACAGTACCAAAATTATATGAACATCGAGAGTACAGATAAATACGGGCTATATCATATCTGTGCACATATAAGCTATCGCTGACTATAGTTAAATACTAGCTTATATGGGAATCACCAAGGAGAAGGAATTAATCTTACGAACTGCAAGTACATGCTTTGCATATGATTGCAGAGTCCGAAAAATTGAATGAAGAAAAAGACTAAGTAAAAGACTGACTTCATCACACGCCAAATATTCACTCAAAACATGCAGCTTTTATGCAAGGGACGGATGCTCTAATCTATTATTCCTTGGATAATCTGTATCAGCGTGGCTTTGTCGATACAAGTCAGGGCATATGCACAGCTGATTAGTTTTTATTCTTCCTCTTCATTACTGCTGAAAAAAATTAAAAAGCAAGTAACTAAGTAGATCGCCTAGGTCATTGACTGGCTCTATACTGTCTCGCCCAGCTACCGTGAGAGCAGTTCTGGCGTTCTTACTATTGGCTACTGAGTTTTGAATGACGAAAATGTTGGATGTATCTTGTAGTGAATACAAAACTAGAATCAGCATCGTCATCAGCGTATCAGTGGCTGCCTCTGATTTCTTTTTCTAGTTCCCTTTATCTCGTGTGCTGCTTTTCTTTTCTTAGTATAGCTGGAATTCGTATGATCTACTCAACGCGGCTACCGTAGAAGTAAAACAAAAGAAGTAATAATATATAAGAATGACCTAGTATTTTCTATGTTGGACTCTATTCAGCTGCTTATCGTACTGGCTAGTACTCAATGACGCCTATAGTTAGAACACATGCCGCTACCTGAGGGCAAGTTCATCGCTCCCTTTTTCTTACATATGTAGCTTAGTTTGTAGGATCGTAGATATACAGAGTATACAGATATATAGTTGTACAGTGTGTTTTTTTAATTACAACTTTAAAATGCTTGAAAAGATATCCGATATACTGACTTTGAAATACTCGATAAAAACATGGTCCGTCGAGCCAAGGCACGTTTTACTTGGCCAAAGAGTAGAAAATCTTGTTAAAGCCAATAGCAAATAAAACTTGTTATTTTCACACTAGCAATGTCTATGTCTTGAACTCGTGAATATACAGTGGCTTATGCAAAATTAAACGAACATGATATGACATGTCGTTCTTTTCAGCCGGCATCTATCTAGCTATTTTACTCTATCCGTAAAAAGATCTCAGAGGTAGACAAAAAAACCGAAACTGAAATTGGAAGAGAAGATATATACTGTTTCTTTTGTTGTTTTATTTTCTTTTGAGAGAGAGGGGAAGCTTACTTAGATTCCAAAGATGCTGATGCCGACTACAATATGGATCAGGGCGTACTTTGGGCTGAGAAATGTCTTGAATTTCGTGCCTGAAAATAGTACATATATGTGTTCAGGGCCATCGAAACCAGATTCCTTGCGCTATTTACTAGACAATGCTAGCCTGTATGTCCCTATGCGTATGTTGACAGATCATGAGGGAGAAGGATAATCTGATGCAAGCACGGTGCATAATAAAAGGGACCGATAACTCTGATGACTTATATAGAGAGAAGTGAACTAAGCAAGGGTTTTGTTCCCCTCTTCTACTTCGTATTATGCCTACTTTTCTATTTTCCGGGTGGCCAGAACCAAACATCACGCATCAATGGTCCGGCAGCTGCTGTAGAAAAAAAAAAAAAATACCAAGTTCCTGGGGCCAGGTTTGTAGTTCTTGTCGTGGTATCAGTGCATGTTGTATGTCGGGAATCCCAACTCCTAACTCTAAATCTCAGTATGTCACCTCATCATATAGGGCTTTTGTTTCAAGATAATTGAAACGACTAGACTTCAGCGTAGCATTATATAGTAGCTATTTTGTTTATTCTGAAATTGAGATTGAGATTCATAGCCAGATCGAGATACGGAGTAACCATGTCCTGGTGTATCATTTTCTAGCCGCAGTTTTCTCCTCCTTTAGTTGTGCTGATATACTTCATATGGTGCTGATTCTTTCGGTTGTCTGACCTGCAGCCCACTAGTTTTTGCTTATATCCCCAGCCAACCTAAGACCCGAAAAGGTGAGTCTGCACTATACGTATAATACATCGAGATAATACAATAAGGGTCTAGCTATCATCCAGGTTCTGTTTCTTTTCATTACAGGCCCCTACCTAGTCCTGTTGAAAGCCAGTCGATCAAACAAAGACAAGTGAGAAAAAAGGCGGCGATGAACAACACAGTAGTATCTGTATCTAGGCAATAATACTACTACTATGATCAAACCAATTATGGCTATTGTCACATCACAATGAAGCCGTCCGTCAGCACACAAAGCGAGCAGGCAAGCATGTGTTTTTCCGTCAGTGAGAAGTTTGACCTATAAGTTAGCCTGTGATGTTATCACATTGACTACAAAATTCGTGTTCATTGCATATATGTTCATACATACAATTTGTATATAAAGACAGATAGAAAAACCAGCATTTTCTAAATTTCTCACCTGCTGATGAAGCGATTCCGTTTGTATCTTTTCTTATTCCTATTCCCAGCTCATATAGGACGTCAATCAGCAACTGTTTTAATTATTGATCCGGCAAACTTTGTCTTTCTAGGTGGAACTGTATATATATGTACATGTACGTGTATAGGCCTGTCCGGAGATATTTTATCTTATTTTACATGTATCTCATTCTTGTTTGCAAATTCATATATTGTGGATTAAACGACATCTAGTAGGGTTTATTAACTAAAATCAGAATCAGGATACTGCAATACTTTGATAACAGTACACCTGATTTCAGCCAGAACAAGTGATCCCTGCTATGATATTCACGAGAGGGGGGGGTTATTATCTATACCCCCCAAATATATTTTCTACGTGTATCTTGCTGTTTTTTTGCCTCTGTAATTGCTAACATGTCAGTGTTAATATTCGAAGATTGACATGAGAAAGTCGAGGTAGGAATTTCATTCACTAATCACTAAATATAACCTCCTTTTATTTCTGCTTTGTCTCCTCACAACTTCTCTTAGATGAGCATGAAGTATGAAGCCGTTCGTTTCATAGTTTCTACAGTGTCTCCTTTTGTCCATTGACACTGACAATACAGCAAACAAACAAAATGCACGTCTGTGTCGTCTTTCTAGGAGGAACAAATAGATGTACAGATATGTAATTTACATATATGCTAAAGAGGCCTGGGAGACGCAGATAAACCTATATATTGTGGCGTTTTTAGCACCTGTTTGAAGGTCGCTTTTATTTTCCAGCTTGTAGTTTATTTTATCTTATTTGGACACAACAATACACTACTCTCTCTTACGGTTGTTTGAAACTCTTCTGCTGAACAAACACCGGTATCTTGTGGCCTATAATAGCTTTATATGGTTAGTTCCTAGAGAAGTATCTGATTCCGTGACTCTGGAACCATATCTAGCTATTTTCCCCACTAGTCGCTAGACCTATCTCTAGGAAAGCAATAGAAGCAGTTAAGCGGAAAAAAGAAGCTATAGTTTGACTAGTGTTAGCATCATAAAAATAGACTAGAACGCTTCGGAACGAAGGCTGAAGTTACTCGAGAAACCACCTGTTTAGAAACGAAAATTATGATTAAAAAAAGACTGAAGATGCACACATTTATATCTGTAGGTCGCAAAAAAACTCTCGGGAAACTTATGTAATATGTGTGTAAGTTATATCTAATATAACAACACAGCATATAGAAGCCGAAATACGAAGTTCAGCCTAGGTTTGTATTCACGAAAGGGAATCGGTTTACCTGAGACAGTCCCAAATAATGGAATCATAGACGGCTTGGCACTAGTCACTCAAGAGATAGATAGGAAACAGTGTATCTGTGTATGTAGCTTTTATAAGTGATAATACACATATTATTATCAACATACATACCTATAGAGGTACAATAAAGAACATCACTTGTAGTATCATGCTTTTGTATCCGAGCTACATATTCCCAAGGCAATATACATAGGTGCCGTTTGAATAGTAAAACAGAATATATATCTTAGGCGATAAGTTGACTGATTTGTTGGCAGTGTCTATCCACTCCGTTCTTCTACCATTGTCATCCGATTGGCAATTCTTATCCAATAAACCTGAACTATAGTTGGGCTACGATAGCGCTATAATACGTATAGGTATCTTGACTTATAGTATATAGGATTATATACGCAGATGTAAATATGGCGTAGTATTTATTGCATGCCCCGATACATACTTACGCAACATGTACTAACGACACGACACGACCTTGATGAGAGTGACAATGTATTATAATATATCATTTCAGTTTTTCATTATTTAATATGATGCTTTTATGTATTATGTAAGGAGAGAATCAGGGGAACAATAAAGATCACGTCTTATGGCTTTACATATACATGTATACATATATGTACACAAAAAGGAAAAAGCTCACATTTTATCAGACAAACAAATCTACACCCTCTTGTGCTGACCTGACTGTTCAATTGCAAAACAAAGTAGCAACAGCCAACATCTGTGCATGGATAAACTAGGAGAGAAAGACTAGGACGATTAGGACGACTAGGAAGACGAGCTTCCGGGGAGGGAAAGCGCCTCGATCCGTAGAGTAGCAGATCTTGGTTTACTTTGAACCAGCTGTAGAAAAAGAAAAAGAAACAATAGGCATCACAGGCAACCTCTTTCTTTAGGATTGGGTCTCACTACAAAGCAAGAGAGAAGAGGGTGGAGAGTTGGAAGAAGAAGAAAGAGAGGGATATAACTGTTCGTGTATATTTATATATTCACCCCCAATGAATAACGCTTGCGTACTGAATCTTTATTTATACCCTTTATAGAATAAAACAGGCCTGATTATTGAAGTTGCGGGTAGTGGGTAAAATTGTACGGGATATGTAGTTGTAGCTGTAATTATAGTCGTAGTTCAATCTGTGTACTATATGTAGACAATATGGCTTTCAAGTTAGTTTGTAGTAGGAGATTTTGGGCAGGACCCCTCTAAGTTAAGCTTTGTTATATAAAGCTCTATTCACTTGTTCAGTTTTGATTATTGTCTGTATTGTTTGGTCTGCTTTTAAACATCACGTCTATAGACTGCTGCCTACAAAAATACAAGAAAGCTTCGACTCAGTTTGACTTCTTCTTAGTAAAGGACGGAATAAAATAGAGATAGTTAAAATGCTTTTTTTATTGTTCAACGATACCGGTATTTAGTCCGGGGGGGAGGGGGGGGGGTTAAACATTTGGCCAGGTACGAAAAATTAGCAAACTAGTTAGTTAACATCATTTATAATTAAGCTGAGAGTTATGGATTTACTCCATTACTCCAACCAAGTAGACTTTTTCCTTACCTTCTTCTCTTCCTCTTCCTCTATTTTATTTATTTTTATAATTTGTAGATTTTATCTTAACTAGTCAATTACCAATCCTTGAATTCTTTATATTTTCTTTGTTATCATTCTTATATACTTGGAATTTTTTCCTTCGATTCTTATTGTTGACAACTTTATTCTTTTATTTTCTCTATATGATAACGTATACTGTTGATAATTAATCAAAGCAAAAACAACACCATACACTGTTTATATAGCCCCTCCATCCCATCCCAAACCTGCAATAACGCCTTTGGCATCTATCTTTCACTTTCTCAATCCGGTCTTCATATCTTCTTTTCCAACTACCTTCTGTCTTCTTGTGCAAGGACTAAGCCACGTCTCTTCAATTCCGAGTCCAGTTCATTGTTTTGTGCTTCTTGGATATATTATATTCTCACTCTGCTCGGCTAATCTGAGGCCTTCGAGGAGTCCCTCGTTTTTCAACCATCTTATCCGTCATTTACTTCCTGTCTTTATATTGATTGACATCCACGACCAACTTTCATATACGCACAAGCAAAATTAGCATCAATTCATATTTCTGAATCTTCTATTCTCCATCTTTCTTTTTCCCTTAGAGTCTCGCGACTGTTCTTCTCGCCCTTTTCAAGAACAAACGACCCCCCCCCCCCTCAGCAAAGAAAAGAGACTCAGCCGTCCAATATAGTAGGACACACAGAAGAAAAGTAAAAGAGCTATTTAATACAACGCCACTCAACTTTGACTCGCGTAGCAACAGAAAAACAGACGGGAACAAGCGGTAGCTGCATTCGTATGTACATATATCGTGCACTATCAGAGCAGTCTCTTCGTCTCTATCGTCATCTTTGATCCTCTCCCACCGGCAGCTCCTCTAGCTTACAGTCTTGCTCTTCATCGGTATATCTGATATCTCAGTATGATGTCCAGTAGCATAATGGACAGTGCTGTTAGCTTTGAGCGCAGATCACCATACACGCTCCCGCCAGTGATGGACGTGCCTCGTAAGTAGTTCCTATGTTTCCAGTATCCAATATCGCACACGATATATTGCGTATATCTCTTCTTTGCTCTGTTTATGTCCATCGTAGTCTATACCACTACAAGATCACATCCTATCTCCATGCTGCCCGCTATTTCAGTTCCTGTACTCTGTCTTGCCTTGTGGACGTATATATCTTTTTTTCACTTCTACCTTTCGTGCATCTTGGCACAGCAGATGCCAGTGCTGCTGTCGCTACTCTGCCAGCTATTTTTACGCGGGACCTATGTTTTGAGAGCTTAGTTACGCTTCTTCATGGTTACTGTGGTCCCGTTGACTGGACTAGCTTATCAAAAAGCTACACGGTCTTAGGGACCGGGCGAGAGTTTATATACAGCTTCCAGCTTGGTTTGCCGTTGTTGTATAACCTGCCTTTTTGCCAGCCAAGCGAAGCAACAACGGACTACTATTGCATGACTTCGGTTCTAATATGAAAGGGCGTTCCTTCGCATGAGTTCACAAGTGTCACTCTTGGGTTCTGCTTTGGGAAGGCAACGCCTTGACAACACTTGGAAGGAGATGACTTGCCATTCTCGAGTGTTGTATCATCGGGTTTGGAAAGCAACTGCTCACATGGATCACCGTCTCTAACCGAAGCCTATATGTTCGGACTTTGAGCATATGTATATGCTCCCGTTGATGCCATCATAGAGGATGGGAAACATGTATAAACACCACTGTCTGCCACCCTCCTTTTTGATATCTTCCTGGAATGTCTGTCTTCATTAGGCTTCGAGTCTGTTGCTGTTTGCATTGTCTTCTCCCGCACACTCTCCCACTTTCTCTTACTCTCGTGTTCCTATCTCTACCAACTTATACCTACAATGGCGTCTTCTATTCTCTGTTACCCTTCTATAACACAATATCCTTTTCTCAACGATATATATGATCTGACGTTACAAGGTCCGTTTCCTTATCTAACATGTTCAATAGGCATGTCTATCGATGGCCTGAGCCCCAGCAACACACACATGAGCACAGGCTCTGGGACGTCGAACTCAGGCGGCATGACAAGCCACTACGGCCAGTCGGGATCGTGGCCAACGCCGTTAAGTCCTTACACGATCACACCAGCACCTCAAGCATCTGGTGGATCACAGAATCAGCAACAAAGCTCTCAGAGCCAACATGAATATCCCAAGATGTATGAAAACGCAGCTCATATGGGCTATGATCCACGAACATCATCACGCTCACCTGGATCGACTGGTGAAGCCGTGCTGCCACCTCCAGTATACGAGAGTGGCCATCATCACGATCAGCCACAACAGCAGCAAACACACAGTCAGTCTCACTACCAGACCAATAGTGCTTCGACCCCATCGTCGTCTGGTCATCACTCGCCTTTCTCGCGTGACCCCGCTCTCTCACTAGCACCGGTTCACTCAGGTAGCAATGGCAGCCACAGCCACGTCCATAGCCACTCGCCACCTCAGCCTCCGATTCTAACTTCCAACGGGCCCTCAACTGGTCAATCTATGACGCAACCACTATCTCTTGATACATACAAGGCTCATGCTCACACCCATCCGCAACATTCGCCAAGCCAGACCTACTATACGCCTGTGCCCTCGACCTGCAACAGTGGTGGCGGCAATAGCAGCACACCTGGCTCAACACCAACACCTACACAACACTCGTTCCCGCCATTTTCCTCCGGTGGCCCAATGCCAGCACCTATCAGTGCCATGGCTGGCCGTGGACGCCTCTCGTCTTATGGAGCACCGGGTCTCTCGCCATATCAGCAAATTCCAACACATAGCCATCACCATGCCATGAGCCATCGGCCTGTCTTGTCTAACATGGGCAACCCTGGTGGCCAGATGTCGATAATGGCTGGTGGCATGATGCCGTACATGGGCCCGATGTCGTATATGACACATGGCCAGCCGCATCAGGAACGGCCTTATAAGTGTGATCAGTGCCCACAGTCGTTCAACCGCAACCACGATCTTAAGCGGCATAAGCGTATCCACCTGAGCGTCAAGCCGTTCCCTTGCACGTTCTGTGACAAGAGCTTCTCGCGCAAGGATGCCCTGAAGGTATGTCTCTACGTGTCTATTTCCTATATGTTGTGCTCACACTAACTCTATCTCTGTTTGTAGCGCCATCGTCTTGTCAAAGGTTGCGGGAGCCGCCGTGCGGATAACTGAAAACATGACGTCGACAAAATAGTAAGCATATCTGTTAACCTGTTGGTGTAATGCTTTACTCGAATTCTTTTTGGGACTTATTTCCTTTGCTTTCAATGTTTCAAAACATAACTACTACTACCACTTGACCGTTTTGCATCATCTTTTTTTTCTACCTAGAGGTCAAGTGGGACGTCTAGTTTGTTGTTGTTGTTTACGATAGAGATGTTGTCATTGTGTTTTTTATTTCTTTTATTTTCTCTTCTTTTGTTGTATTCTGGGATATTTTATTTGGACATGAGGGCATCTTTTTTTCATTTTTGTTTTTGACACAAAAAAGAGATGTCAGGTTTTGACTACTTTTCTTCGGCTCATAGGTTTTTCTTTCTTTTTGGTTCTCACTTGGTTATATGGGTTGTCCGTCCTATTCATCATAGAGAGTTTTGTCTCTTCTGCTTCACTTTATGCCTTTGGACGTCTTGAGAACTTGTTGATATTGTTTTTTGGTTATTCCTTTACCTCCTATTTCTTTCTTTTGATTTCTTCTTACTACTATTATTTATTGGCTTTTTTATTACTTATCTTTGCTATGGATGGATATGGACTTGATTTTCATTACTATTTTCTCAATACTTGTGCTATTTTCTGAATAGTTGTGGTCACAAATATACTGGTTTCATTCACCTTTTTGTACTTGATAGTTTGATGCTTATGATGCTATATCTTATGTGAATTGTTTTCGTAATAGTGAGAAACTTATTGCTTGTAGTACAATTGCAGGCCATACAAACAAGGTATTGGATGATATAACTTGTGTTCAAGAAGTTTATGAATTGAGTAATAACCTCCGATTTGTGTGCTACACATGTGATATTCGAATAAAATTGGGCTACTTTTCTTGAGTCACAGGTTCTGGGTTATTAGGCATAAAGATCGCCATTCTTGAAAATGAGCCCTTGTATAATCTTAGGGCTATGAATATATTCATCGTCAGTATCATCAATAGTTATCATCGTAACTTTTTTTTTTTTTTTTTTTTTATTTATATTAATCTTATGGAGC